>REGL01000602.1:149834-164238 GCA_004194395.1 Aurelia aurita complex sp. Pacific | reverse complement strand
GTGCAGGCCACCAGTTACATCATCCTCTAAAGTTGACTTATTTGCATAATGAGTACTATCAATAAGTGGCTAATGATTCGTTCGTTCTAGAAAACGATTGTTTTGACATAATTAAGCTGCTAATGAAGGCAAGAACGTGCCAATTCTGGGTAAATTTGTTGTTGTGCCAGGGTAAACATCATGGTAATTTATCCATCTTATGGTGTCAAATCTGTCTAACATGAAATAAGCCGACGTCAAATGTTGCTATAGGATCGCGGGAAACTTCTGTCTTGTATGCGCTTTATGTGCGCTTTCTTTATTTCAGTGCCAATTAGCAGAGATAAAACGTTAATCAATCGCTTTAACGAGCGTGACGGAAGTGGGTTACTTACTTTCTTTCTTTCTTTCTGACAGCCTGACATCGAAGCCCCTTCTTAGATTACAAAGTTGGACTTTGTAATCAAAAAGGCTGTGCAGTTGATTCTTGTTTGCATCATTTATAAGAACCTAGAAAAAATCAGGCTGCCTGGTTTCTTATAAAGGAGAAAATATTATCAATCCTGGCGGGCTGCAGTTTCTTTTATGTCCGTGCCTTATATGCGGGGACTTGCTGTATATCACGTTGGCACGAGATCGGTTCCAAAAAGTTCCGAGGGCTTTGTTAAATCACGCATATTTCTCAAAAGAAAGACGGAAATTCTTCTAATTTCATCTCCTTTAAGACGTCTCTTGTTTACTTAAGTGCTTAAACAATGAATAGCAGCATTATTTCCTTGCCATTTCCGTTTGGAACCTATCCACTCGTTTTCACGAGACCTTACTGGGAACGGTTCCAAACGGGAAATAAACTTGTAACCCCCTTGTAACAAGAGAACAACTGTTAAATCCTGTAAGGGAAAACCGAATTAATCTTAAACCTGAAAGGAAAGATATAACTTACATCTTTCCTTTCAGGTTTTAATATTAATTCGGTACAGCTAGCAGTTCAATTTGGAACTGCTCCAGCGGAATACAAGGCCCAAAAGTGGTTCCACATGGAACCAATTCTGTGTAAACGCTTACTAAATGTCTCTTTAGGCCAAGCAATTGTCTGCAAGTCAACCGAATGTTCACCTTTGATTTTTTTCAGATTTTGCAGGCTTCTGACGAACTTGATAAAACACTGCCATTCTTATGCATGGGTCATGATGATTCATCAGGAGAAATTCGCATGGGTTTTAACGGAGACGGAGTGTATATTGACTGGAAAAATGTTGGCAGACAACAGGTATTCAAATGCATGGACCAGAAGATGCGTGCGATGACGGAGGAGCTTGGTGGTACATTTATTCAAAATCCAGTATGGAGTGATATGATGGGCAAAAAACTTGTCACTGTGCACCCTTTAGGAGGCTGCCCAATGGGAAGAAATGGGCAAGAAGGAGTCGTAAATCATAAGGGTGAAGTCTTCATTGGTGAGCAGTTTTTAATGCTTTTTTCCTTGCGTCTCTATTTATTGCTGTGAAGCATCATAATTGATATTCTTGTGCAATAGATTCGCAATGGATTTTAAATGTTTGTCTTTTTCTGCTTGTTTATGTATAACACTTTTTGAGGGTCTTTTTGTGACTGGCAAATGATATCATTGCAGTTTTCCACAGAAATTAGCGCATTCGCAATGTGGAAAGTATGGTAATAATATCTAATTTTTGCATAACAAAACTGCGTTATTTGCATTGTCAATTGACTCAATGAAATGGCAATATGACAATCAACGTCACGCAACGGAACGGTAATTTAATTTTAGAGTTTCATAATATCGAGACTGTGAAGGGCTGTTACATGAAGGCCTTGCCTACACAAGTGGCTATATTGACTTCAATCGTAAACATTTAGATAAAAAACGCTTTGAGTAAGTGCAGATCGCAGATCTACTGTCTCACGATTTGACTCAGCTGAATAAGGCTATTAACAGCGATCTTTGGAAACTGGATACATGGCTACAAGGCAACAAGCTTTCCCTGAATGTCGCGAAAACTCATTCTATACTTATTTCCACCAAGCAGAAACACAACATTCTCAAGGGTCAAAATGAAGACTTGAGGCTGAAAATATGCGATCATTGGCTGGAATCATTCAAAAAGACAAAATACCTCGGTTTGCAAATTGACTGCTCTTTTGATTGGAAGGAACAGATCAAGGCAGTTTCTGCCAAGGTCTCCAGAGCAGTTAGGTTTTTAAGACATGCCAAGTCTTTCCTTCCGAAAGAAACTTTACAAACTCTCTATACAGGTATTGTGGAGCCCATTTTCGATACTGCTGTTCTGTTTGGGGATGCGCCGACTCAACCGAAATGAATCAGTTGCAAAAAGTTCAAAAGCCTGCTGCTAGGATAATAACGTATAGCAGCTTCGATGCCCCAAGCAGACCTCTTATTGAAGAACTGGGATGGAAGACCGATGGCGAACTGGTTACTGGTGAATCTGAAACAATGGTCTTCCACGTCCCTGAATCAGCTGGCTCCATAATACCTCTGTGACCCTTACGCCAGAAATTCGCTCTGCTCATTATAGAACCGTCGTAATACGGGGACCGACTTGAGGTTACCGATGAAAGGTCTGCAAATGGCCAAAAGCGTTTTTCTTATAGAGGTGCCTTGACTATGGAATAGCCTGTCAGCCGAGTCACAGCAGGAAACCTCTCTGTATAGTTTCAAAAAAACTATTTAAAAATGTAATAAATAACGGACTCATCATATTACACCCATAAACGCAACAAAAGCAACAAAATCCGTAGAAAGAAGACTGTTAATTCCTTTAAAAGAAACAACAACCAAAATAAACCTGTAAGAAGAGAAAAAATGTTAAATCCTGTAAGACAAAACCGAATTAATCTTAAAACCTGAAAGGAAAGAAATAAGTTAGTAACTCACCAGTAGGGTAAGACGGGGTAAAGTGAACTACGGGGTAAAGTGAACTACTGAGAACATTAGCGATTCTCTCCAAAAGTAATCAAGCAATGATAAAGCATGATTTATGCCCAATGCTTTGATACATGTGCTCACTGAAAATCAAAATATTTTTGCGAAAGAGTTCTTTCTGTTGCTGTAAAAAATCGACTTATCCGAGGCAGTAAAAACAACCTTGGGAAGCTGCGGTTCTTAGGTTTGGCCTCCTGTCTTTGGTCTTAATTTTCGGCTCCAAGCTGAGATCATTTCTGTAATATTTTCAATTGATTTCAGGTAGACAACCCATATGATATTTGTTTGCCTAAAGCATACTGCAATTGAGCCTGTGAGGCTAGCCGTAATGTGACTATCCTGTAAGCTGAATAGGTACATCAATAATACCATAGTTGTGGAGCCTTGGTCCGTGTAATACAGGAATGCAAAGAAATATAACAATGGGAATGAGGACAGAACCAAAGCATTCAAAAATGAATGATTAGAAAACAAAGACTCATCTGAAATCTGCCGGTCTCTATCTGTGTTGGCAATTTTGGATTTCTTCTTTTTCTTGTTTCTCTCTTGCTCAGCAATTTTATTTCTTTCATCTTGAAGCTTTCTCTGCGACTGGAAAAGAGTTGAATATATATTGAATAAATAAATCAATGAATGACAAAAAAGGGAACCTTTTATGACCAATTGAAACAATGAGGAAGAAAGATAATCTTTTTGACTATTTCTACTACCAATAAAACTACGAAGTTTGATACCAAATTTTAAATTGTGCTGGCAAGCGATGATAAACTTTGCATTTTGATAATGATTTGCAAACGGTTTCTTGCAGAGACTTCCCCTGGGCTTCCATACTAGTAGAAGATTTTTGCTTTCCACATTAAAATTTTTCTTCTTGAATTTTGGCACAAAACTTCTCCATAGGAAGGGTATTTTTTCCAAAAATTGAACTTTCTTCTTGAAGTTTGGCACAAAACTTTTCCATAGCTAGGGCAATTTTTTCAAAAACGGGTGTGGAGCAATTTCAAAAGCCCATGGACCTTATTCACAATTAACATCAATTTGAGGCGAATGATGCAAATCCCAGCACAGCAAGAAATCTACACCATATCCATTTTGATGCAAATACACACACAAAACTATTTCATATGTTGTCAAGAACAATGCACGCTTTTGGGATTAGATCTACATCAAAATTGAGATGAATGAGGCATTTCAAATGAGCTGACGTCATTGTGAATAGGGTATATACCAGATATTTCTGTTTACACCACATGTCATAAAACCAAAACCTAAACAAAATGCTGATGACCAGATTACTAACTTTGCAAAATGCATGTGGAAGATTTCTTTTACCAAAGACTATAAATGCGCATATGGAATCCAGACTCTGGAGAGTTTGCAAAATGGAACATGAGTGTCTGGCAATTGTTTGAAAACAATGGTTCTATTGTTCTTCCTTTGTTATACTTGACATTGTGCACAGATGATCTTCTGTGTGTGCGCAACATAAAATGCAGTCTGGTGTTGGATGAGCTTTGCTTGGTGAAATTCAGATCTTATCAAAAATTGGATGAATAAAATTGATTGAAATTTTGTTGGTGAGCTTGAAGATTTGAAGTGCATGTGGAAGAAGTTCTCAGCCCAGGTTGGAAAACATGCACGATTTAACCTACACGTAGTAGCGAGTGAAACAAATTTGAAGATGCGAGCTGGGAGTAGACTTTAAAAAGCTGCGAGAAATGCAAAATTAACAGTAGGTATTTTGTTCTAGCCTGCGAGAACCTTTTATTATAGCTGCGAGTAGAGAGTTTAACACAATTTCATAGTTGCACGAGCGAATGCAAGTTTTCCAACCTGGTTCTCAGCAACAAAGTTAGCAATCTAATCTGGCACAGGTAAAACAGTGGTGTGCAGTCTGCAGAATTGCGATTGCACAGCACAGTACAGATCGGAATCATTAAAGATTGCACTGGGAGCATTGTGGTAAAGTCTTGCATCAATAAATAAACATGATTTTTCAGTACAATCATCGCTGGTTCCAACAATTGTGCGATTGCATCAAATGTGATAGGTACGGATGCACTGCTGTTTTACCCCGTGCTTTACCTGTTGTTGTGTGGGCTCACTCATGCACACGCAGTCATGAGTCAATTAAGAAAGATTAAAGATCGAAAATAAATGGCTTACATTTGAATTTATCACAACGCTGATCTCATACAGCAACCAAAGATTCACTAACATGAACAGCAAGTTTCCAAAACGTAGAAATAACACTGAGCAAGGATCTTCTTCATCCTCTTTGCCAATGAACGGCATGAACCTTCGAACTTTTAGGCCTATCAAACTGACGACATACAGCCCAGGCAACGTCGTAATTTTGTTATTCCAGTGGCCTAAGTTCCCCACACAATAATTCTGCGCTTGAGGAATGTGAAATATTTCATCCATGTAAGGGTCGGCTTGAATTGAGTTAAAAAATCGGAACGTGACGGCCGTTATCGCAGTGAATAGCAAGAAGGCGAAGGAAATCAACATTTTCTTGGCGGCCATTTTGGAGCTTTCTGCCGAGTGAGAAGGAGGTTGACTCAGGCTCGAGGCTTGCCATTGATCACTGATCCAAATCACCACAGCATTGAAAGCAATCAACAATCATTAGTCAATCACTAAATCAATCAATCACTCAAGCAAATTAGTTTTCGAAAATCATTTACAGCAAATTTTGCTTTCAAAAACCTTGAAATATTTTTATAAGTTTGTTAAAATTCATATATTCTTTCATAAAATAAACATTTTTTACACTGAATTGAACTACACGTATTTTTTTATAAGAAACTGCCCATAAGAAACTCAACTCTCATTTCGCCAAAAAATAAAGAAACTCCAGTACTGCGAAAACATAAGTTAAAAAACTATTTATTTGGATAAAGGAAATCCTTGACATATTTTTACTTTACTTTCACTTGTTTCCTGTATTATACAAGTAGTTTTTTATATAAGAAACTAGGAATTTGGTCAAATACTGAAAGTTTCTTAAATTATCAGATTTTGAGTACTCAGAGTTTCTTACGAGTTTCTTAGAGGTTCCATAACAATCTTCATGTTCACTACCTGTGACCTCGTAAACATTTCAAAATGATGTTTTTAAGCCTTTCCAATGTTTACACATTACTCAAGTACCTTGCGAGTAATATGATACAGGAAACGAGTGAAGGTAAAGTAAAAATATGTCAAGGATGTCCTTTATCAAAGTAAATAGTGTCTTAACTTATATTCTCCGAGAGTTGAGTTTCTTATAGGCAGTTTCTTATAAAAATAAATACGTGTATTACTCCTAAGGTACTTTGAGTGATGTCTAAACATTGGAAAGGCTTAAAAAACCTTGTTTTGCAATGCTCAGGAGGGCACGGGTAGTGAACAGGAAGATTGTTATGGGGCCTCTAAGAAACTCGTAAGAAACTCTGAGTACTGAACATCTGGTAACTTTAAGAAACTGTCAGTACTGGCCCAAATTCCCAAATTCTTAGTTTCTTATAAAACAAAATGTGTACACGTTTTTTATAAGAAACTTGGATCAGCACTTCGTACTAAAAGTTTCTTAATTTCGCATGAAAATTTCGATGTTTTAGTAGTAAAAGTTTCTTAATTAGTTTCTTATTTTTTGGGGTCTAAAATTGCGTTATGGTTCGAGGTTGAGCCTTCTTATCGGCAAAGGGCTTGCATTTGGCATTGATATTGTCAACGACGAATAAAAAGCTACCAATTTTTGCAGTCAAAACTTGATATTTAAAAACGCAATGCCACGCGAACCGTAATCTACTGACTCTTATTCTAGAAATAAAATTTTATAGTTTCTCAATTGTTCTTGAACGTAGTACTAATGTTTCTTAAATTTTTGGTCATAGTAGTACTAGTTTCTTATAAACCAGTTATGATTTGAGTCTCTTCAATCGTTTTGGCTAGTCGCCCATACAATTGCGTCTGTAATGAAAGATCTGCGGGAAAATGTTTATGCTGTCTCTCTCTTGGCGTTGCGATTGTTAAATTTGAATAGAAATCTTGGAAAACTTATTCAACAAGTGCACATGTCAATTTGGAAAAATAACAATTTGGTCAAGTGTTTTAGGCCCTATTTCATGTATTTCGAAATCAAGAATAAAATTCCTAATAAAGTCGAATTTGCTTATACTTTCAGTGGTCATAAAGCGTAAAAATATCACAGAAGTACTTCGATCTTTCACCTTTTAAGCAACATTGATTCATTTAGATCCACCCTGCACTTTTGATGCAATCAATTTTCAGAATTGAAAATTTTTTCCTGGCTCACACGGTATCATGGTGCCTCTGTCAGTCATTAGCACCTCCTATGGCACGCTAAAGTCACCACAATTAGATAAACCAAGTTCATCACCAGATAAACCCAGTTTATCACCACATAAACCTAGTTTATCTGAAAGAGTGACTACTTATGCAGATAATCCCAGTTTATCACAGCTAACCCACTTTATCACCAGATATGTCACCACAACTACAGGGTGTCCCAAAAAATTGTGCCCCGTTTGCCTGAAGATTGCGACAAAACGGCAAAAGATTCTCGCCAAACTTTTGCATGATGTTGCTCTTCAGATATTCACTTAAAGTTTCTAACCATCCCCGTAAAAATCCGTTGAAAAATGATGGAGCTATGACCTTCAGAAGACCAAATTTGCCTGCAGCGGTCGGCCATTTTGTCTTGCTATTTTGCAGTGATGAGTATCTTCACGCGAGGTAAAAAATAATTTTTGTAAGGTAAGAAATAGTGGAACTCTCCGAGGATTATTGGCATTTTCTCGAGAGCTATGACATTGGAGGCTGTTGTTTCATTTTCAATCCATGCAGCTATTTATCGCTGCAAAATAGCGAGACAAAATGACCGACCGCTGGTTTCAGTCATTGGGCAAATTTGGTGTCCTGAAGGTCATAGCTCCATCATTTTTCAACAGATTTTTATGGGGATGGTAGCAATATCTGAAGAGCAACATCATGCAAAAGTCTGGCGAGAATCTTTTGCCGTTTTGTCCCAATCTTCAGACAAACGGGGCACAATTTTTTTGGGACACCCTGTAGATAAACCCAGTTTATCAGCAGATAAATCCAGTTTATCTCAGATAAGCCCAAATTGCCTGAGAATGTCGTCAAACATGCTGCCAAAATGACGGAATCAGATTTCTGGCCCGATGGTTTCGATAATCTTTTGGAAAATGCCATATCAAGCGCTAACACTTCAGCATTTGCATTTTAAAGGGGGAGCTGCCTTTGACTATTGATTGCACCCTGTAAGGATTTCTTTGTAGTTCTTCCAGGGGCGGATCCAGCCCGAAGTTGAAGGGGGGGCAACTTGCAAAGTGGGCGCCAAATATACGATAGGAATCGAGCGCGCCGGAGGCGCACGAAAATTTTTTGGACGCTTTTCAAAGAAAATTCTTTGATTTACTGCTAAATAACGCCTTGAGTTATATGTTTCCCCCATATTTAAATCGAAACAGTTGAAAAATTACGCGTTAGAGTCAGGAAGAGGGGCGTTTTCTCGCCAAAAGAGGGGCGCCAAGCTGAGTTTCCATCGTGAAGGGGGGGGCAATTGCCTCCACTTGCCCCCCTAAATCCGCCACTGGTCAAACTTATTAATGTAGCAGTGAATAAAGTCATTTGCACACCTCTCAAACCATTGCCTCCACATTGCAGTATACTCCTCTCCCCCCCCCCCCAGTAATGAACCCGCTGAGACGATGCCCTACCAAGGTCAAAGAAAATTTGTTTCCTCGTTATATTTGAGTTTAAAAATTTTCCCTGCCTTGTTTCTGTTATTTCCCTGTTGAAATTTTCATTTCCCAGTCGAAAATTATGCAAGGTCCGATTTCAAAATTTTCCCCGCTGCATTTCTAATGTCCGACGGATTTTTTTGGATACTATTGCCACAGATGCCCTCTCAACTCGATTTGGAAGGGGAGAAACACCAATTTCAATGGATACAAACAGCAGCAAGAGCAAACAGCCACGATAGAAGTCATTTTGAAAATGATATGTTCACGCCTGCCTTTCAGATAAATTGGGTTTTTATCTGCTCTGATAAACTGGGTTTATCTGCTTATGTCTAATTGTGGTGACTTTCGCATGCCATATCTGGTTATAAACTAGGTTTATCTGGTGATAAACTGGGTTTATCTAGTGATAACCTGGGTTTATCTGGTGATAAACTGGGTTTATCTGGTGATAAACTGGGTTTATCTGGTGATAACCTGGGTTTACCTGGTGATAAACTGGGTTTATCTCACAGATAAACTGGGTTTATCTCACAGATAAACTGGGTTTATCTCACAGATAAACTGGGTTTATCTCACAGATAAACTGGGTTTATCTCACAGATAAACTGGGTTTATCTCAGATAAACTGGGTTCATAACTGTTTAACTTAGATAAACTAGCTTTATCACAGATAAACTGGGTTCATATCTGTTTCTCTTAGATAAACTGGGTTTATCTCAAATAAACTGGGTTTATCTGGTGATAAACAGGGTTTATCCAACTGTGGTGACTTTTGCGTGCCATAACCTCCGAATTTCCAGAAAGAAAATGATAAAGTTTCGCCGAAATGGAAAGTAATCTCTTTGGAAAAACTCTGCGAAATGATTTGGAAAGGAGCTGCCCTAGAAATCCATTGTTTACGAAAATTTGGCCGTTTCAGTTTCCCTTACAGTGTGGATTCATGGTTTCCATTTAGGCCAAAGATGATTTTCAGACTGTCTGAAATTGCAGTGTACCTTCAGAGGGTATGGGTGGCAATAGCTCCTTGTCTTTAAGGCAGTTTGTTGCCCGAATATATGGCTGATTTTGCAAAGTTTGCCGACGCTAGGGGGCTGCCACCCTTCCAGCCCAACTAGCTGTACGCTTATGGACAACTTTTAAGCTGAATTTTGTAAAAGATCTACAAGATATTGCAAAAATTGTTGAAAGAATCAAGTCCAAAAAGTTTCTTCTTCTTTTTGACGTAATAATTAACCATTTTCTTCACATTCTCGTAATGTTTCTTTTGCTGGGATAGACACCTCTCATCCCAAAACCACTCAGCATCTTCAAACGAAAACAAATTACGATGCAACCCTTTCAAATTCCATTTTCCACATTTTTCCGGACAATAATCAACTCCTGCTGAATAACATAAACCCTCGCGGATAAAGTCATCCTGGACACTTATCTCCGGTACTTGTCTGTTAATGTATTCCCCTTGAACCATTCTATAGCGTAGATGAATAGATGACCGTGGAATTGGCACTTTCATTTCTGGTTTGATATCATGGAAGTAATAATCGACCGGGACTTGGCTTGGCACCCAATTTTGGCCATTCCAACTCCCATTAGGCCACATTTGTAGATGCCAAGAGTATTCATCTCTATGATTCCACCATATATAATTGCACATGATACTAAATTGACATATGCAATCTTTTTCTCCCTTTTTTCTCGTTGATTGCCAATGAATAAGATCAAAATGCTTATTTTCATTCTCACTAAGGCGTTCTCGCATCTCTTTCATATGGCTCGTTTTAATCATGAGAGGGAATGTGGACATGCACTGCATAACCTCTTTCAATCCCAGGAAAATCTCTGTCGTGTCTGGCCAACAAGGATATGGTTCCTCGCCGATTTTACCAATAATTATCGGTTTCTCATTGTCGAATAACAAATCAGGGGTAACCAAGGTGGTGAAAAATGTGTCTGTATCCACGTAACCAATATAAGGGAGATTTGTGCATTCATCAGGGTAGAACATGTCCAAGAACATTCGAGATTTACCCCAAAAATGGTACGTTCTTGGGTCCCCTGGATCACTGTAACAAATTTCTGGGTAAGGCCATTGATGCCCTATTTCTTCCCCAAATTTATGGTCTTCTTTGCTCTCGTTGTCCAAGACAACCAACAACTTGGCTCTGTCAAGAGGGAAAAATAGTTTTAAGGTTCTTACAAACACGTCTTTGTACTCCTTGGTCCATCGGTCCTTTGCGCTCGACATGCGCAAGTAAATTGCAAATTCTGGTACCTTGTTCCAAGGGTTTTCACTATCGGTTAAAGGGCTGTCTTTGTAGGCTGAAAGATTTGATAATATTCGTTTGTGAATTCGTGGCTCGAACAACACGTATTCCATGTAGAAATGTATGTGTTTATTGAACAGCCAAATGCAAAAACTAATTACAATGAGGAAGATGAATGCATTCTTCCTGCGTCTGTTCATGTTGTATACGCTGATTGTGTTCCTCTCCTTCCGTGACGTGGCGCACGACGCCCTCCTCTGTCCAGTAACTTCCCAGTATCTACTCTCTAAATCCCACGACAAATCGCTTGTATGTAACCTCTGTTCCGATACAATTTTCTATATCTCCAGCCTGTGCTCCAATTTCGTTCCACAGCTCCTCTTATTTCTCAAAGAGACTGTATCCTTCGCTAGGCCTCTCCTCTGATTCTCGAGATTTTGGTTGCTCTGCTCTAGCTAATACTGAGCCTCTTTTTTCACCGTATATACTCATTCATTAATTCCAGAAACAAATCGCGGCAAATCAGCTGCAGCTTGAGATCCAGTCTAATCCTGCAGCTCCCGAAAGCTCCCCGATCATCTCCCCTTCTGTTCTTCCTACTTCTCTGCTACCAATGCTCTTGTAATTCGATAGGCCATGCCCACAATAGGCCATACGCCATGAATAGAGGCCAGCAGGTCAGCATCACTGATCACTCCAGCAGGTCATAATGTCATAGTGATTTCATTTCATATATTCATCAACCAATATAGGTTCTGGTAATTTTCACATAATACATCAAAGATATAATAGCTATGTATTCTTGATTACATTGGATAAAACGCAAAACTTATTGAATGTAGCATAGAATATTACAGGAATTGAATCCCGGAGGGGTACTTGACTAGGGAAGTGACGGGGGTGTGCGGAAAACCTCCTCTCCACATCCTGCACCCTGTCGCATAAAAAATAGGCCAAAAGTATACCCTGTCGCATAAAAATTTTGCCTCTCAAATCATGCTCAAATACAGTGTAGAACGCAATTTTTGCTTCTGATACCCTGTCGCATAATTTTGTTACCTATTATAATACCCTGTCCCCGGGACCCTGTCGTATAATTTTCGTTAGAAAAGGACACCCTACCACTGACTGTTATCACACAATAGTGTTGAAGTCGTTAGCAGTGGAGACAAAAGGAGACTAAAGTCGTTAGCATTATCCTGGGGAATTTCAATGGTTTAATTTCAAAAGCGATTAAATCACAACCTTTGTTTGATAATTGAAAAGAAGTTGTTATTGGTTATGAGCGCGCTATTTATGTAACTTTGCTTTCCGCCCTAGTGAACAGCAAGATGCCGTTTCGCAAAACCACTTGGTAAATAGACTGCGTTTACCCAATTTGCAAAAATCGCTGAGTCATGATGATAGCTTACGCCAATCTGATTGGCTGTAATCTAAACTGCACACATGATATTCTCACCTGAATATTTATTATCGGGGTTTCGCTTTGAAGTCAACAAGGTGTAATTTCACATAGCAAAGAAAACAAAAGGATCTGACGACCGTCTCTCATGGCGTTACAAGACAACTGATAAAGTGAGGCTATGAATATAAAACAAAGCGCTCGCATGAAAATTTTCAGGATTATCTCAATAAAAGGACAGCAATGTGCTTAGGGCCAAGGGATTCAATTAAATAACAAGTTTTTGTGGGGATTAACAAAAAGAGTTCGGTATGAAAAATGCAAAAACATAGGCCACGCGCCACGAGAAGCCAGGCGGGACAGCCAGCAGGGATCCGATGTAGCCTCGTATTTGTGAAGTTCATCTCTGATCACATGAAAACAGACTGATCACATGAAAGGAGACAGACCCAAGCGGAGAATCGCTATTTACCATGACTCCAATATTATTCGGCCTATCGAAAAGCGGTAAAAAGGATGTTGTTCTGTATAAGCTGGGCAATCGAAAGATGTATAAATCGCAATGTTTCCGTCAACCCTGGCTTCGCAGGAAGACTGCAGGAAGACTCGCCTGGCGCAAAGATTTCTACCCTGGATCAGAGTATTTTTAGTATTTGAAAAAATTGAAGTATTGGAAAAAAACTTAATATTTGAAAAAAAATTGCAAAATTAAATAAAGAAAAATAAATAAATAAAGAGAAAAGGAGGGAGGAATGAAAATTTTTTCTTCCTACTTTTTTCTCCTTTTCTTCCTTTTTTTCTTTTTTTCATATAATTTTTTTCGAATACTTCAATTTTTCAAATTTTTTTCAAATACTAAAAATACTCTGATCAAGGGTAAAAGATTTCCCCTTTCAGCTAAGACTCGTGTACGTATTTTCTGTAAGAAACTGGGAATTTAACCCAGTGATACAATTTTTTTGAACTTCTCAATATTTGAGTACTAGTTCTAATCGAGGGGCAAAGCTCTCCAAAAAAATGCATACGAGATGCTTTTGATTTTGGATATCTCTCAGATTTTTCAAAGGCTGTTTGAGATTTTTAGAATTGCGAGCTTTTTCAGATTTTCAAAATTCTTCGAACTTATCAAATATTTTCGAGTTTTTAAGATTTTTTGGATTAAACGATTTTGAAGATTTTCAAAGAAAGGTCGAAAAATTTTTTGAGAATTTATATCATTTTTGGGGGCAATTTCTGGAATTTTTTAGGTTTTGGAAGTTTTCTAGATTTTCTTTGGACTTTCAAAGATTTTGTTTGTGAAAATTTTTGAGATTTTTCATTTCAGGAGATTTTAGGATTTTCGAAAGTGTTCCAGGATGCGATTTGCCCATCCGTTTTATCAGTTTTTTTGGGAGATTCTTCAAAGTCTCATTGACGAAATCAGTGGGCATTTTGAACATTTCACAGTGAATTTCATAAAGCCACGCCACTGTCCAGGCATGATTCAAGTAAACATAAATGGTTTGTGCAAGGTTAAAAGCTTGCATTTTCAAAGAGCACAAAATCTAAAAACATCTCATTTAGATCAAAAGTGCACACGCGCCGTAAACGATGGATAGCCAAAGAAACAATGCTCTGTCTGAGTGTTTTCTTTGTTCAATTTACCATTGCATAGACTGGCCCATTTACTATCTATATATATAAGGCATGAAGCCGTTTATCCAATTAGCTTTCTTCTTTTGTCAACCATTGTCAATTTAACACTACTCCATTGTAAGATAACAATAAATCATTGAATTTGGACAATCAATCTTTTCGATGTATAACCGGGAAATCAATCCTTTCATGTCCCAGGGGGGTACTCTGGGACAGAGGTGCTTGATGCAAAAATTAAAATCCTGCCCATTTTGAAGTCTTCTTCCGCCCATACAATTTCGATTGGAGCACTTCTTCCTATGCATTCCTAATGAGATGATTCTTACGTCCCTGAATGCAGTCGACATTCTTTCATACTAACAAAATATACAGCAACCCCCCCCCC
>REGL01000602.1:82741-107672 GCA_004194395.1 Aurelia aurita complex sp. Pacific | reverse complement strand
GTCAAACATGAATTACAGATGGTTTAGAATACATAAAACATCTTACTTGATATAAAAGATACGTTGACTCAACGAATTCTGGTCGAAGGGGATAAAAACGAACTTCAGGAGCTTTTAATTTCCAATTAAATCTTTCTGGCAGTGAGCCATGTAATTGCCATATAGCATAGTAAATAGCATGGCTGCAAATCGCTTCTTCGATGTCACCACGGAGAACCTTAAATAAAAGGACATACGTTCATCAACATCTCAGCAAAATAACGGATCAGTCAATAAAAAGGGCTGGCGTCTGAAAAAATGCTGCTCCCTCAATATCAAAGCAATAGTATTGGAAATGTTTTTTTCCCGATATGTTCATACGTTCAAAAGTTTATCCGGCTTTAATCGGCCATTCCTTCCCGTCGATATGGGAGGTTTTCAGCGGAAAGCCTCTTTCAAAAACCTGCAAAAACAAATGAAAACGACGAGCAAAATTTTCCCATTGTTTTCCTTCCTAGCAATAATAACAATTACGTGCATTCGCGTATTTTTTCCTCTTGGGGAAATAGAATTCCCCTAATCCTTCGTAAAATCTGAACGGAGTGACCGCACCGATTTCAGCCAGGGAAAATTCTAGAAATAATTGAACATGCTATATCTTCAGGGTGGAGTAGTCTTTCAAACGCCGGCCCCTTTTCATTCGCCCGGTTGCACGAACATCACAAAAATACTTAACATTTTTTGCAATTTGTAACACAAGGATAAATTTTGTAACACAACAGCATCAGTTGCTTTCATTTAGCGATTGCAAACAAAAGGAAATTCTCTCAACCAGTAATTCAAAACAAACAAGGCCGCAAAAGTTGTCTCGAAACCAGTAGGGCAAACTCTTGCCTCGTGCACGCGAAAAAGGGTTGTTTTTAAAAGAAGTTATGTGCTTATAACGAAAGAAGAAGGGTAAATCTAAAGATCTGTCTGGCAGATTTTGCTTATTTGATTCAAGAGCTGTTTTGTAATCGTTTCATTTAAACCCTCTGCCTTCTGCTCGGCTCCTGAAACAAATAAACAAAATCCGCCAGAAAGCTTGCCTTAGTTTAGTTCTTTCCTTTTAATTTTACTTTACTTTAAACAGGTCAGTTTGAAAAACATATTTATATGAAACTTTAACCTGTATGAATAACTTACAATGAAATGAATGAATGAAATGAGTATTATTACCTGATAGCTTCTGATTTTGACCTACATCATTCAGTCAAACGCAGGTCTAAATCAGTTGCTGCGGTGACAAAAACGCGTCCCTGTATCGTATCATACAAGGCTACGGGAAAACCGTGGGAAATGTGCGATTAACCAATGAGATTGGCGGGATTCTCGTATTTCCTGGTTTTTGAAACGTCAGTCAGGTAAAACAGTAATGTGAAGCCTTTCATACCTGAACTCCTGAGAACGATGCTTGCAAAGAATCAATCCAAGTATTGACAATATCCGCAGTATCCATATTTACATTGACGTAAAGTGGAACACCTCCAGTGCCATTATTGCAAAATCGTCTCCTGAATAAAGATAAAAATCAACTTTTAGCAGATTATTGGAAAGCATGGTTCTCGAATGAACCATTTGTCAAAGAATGAGTCTTCTTAGTGGAACCCTTGAAGAGACCTCGAAAGATGACCGAATGAAAAATGTATGGAACCATACAACTTTATCTCCTTGCTGCGATCATCTGGAAGTTTCACAAACAAACGAAGCTTACAGTGAAACATTTCATCCAATATAGAAATGATATAAAAAACATGANGTAGTTGAGGAATATTTAGGCACCTGAAAACAGGCTCCATTCAATGGTCCACAGCGGCGTGGTCAGGGTGAATTAAGTATTGAGGCATTGAAATGAGGGGGTCTGGGGTGCAGCCCCAGGACAATTTTTGGGGACATGCTCTTTACTTTGGCTTACAATGCATCTCCCAATATCATGCTTGCCATTAGCGACAAAGAAACTTTGATAGTTTTGTGACAGTTATCCTATAAATCAGAGCACGAGGAAACTCTTTTGGAGAAACGTCCTTGACTTTGGCTTAGAATGCATCCCCTGATTCCATATTTGCCAGTGCTAAAATGAAAGATTTGATATTTCTCGAAAAATTCTTACCCAACCTATACCCAGCTATTTTCTCTTCGGTTTTAGAGGAATCTCGAGGTCCATCTTTTCACAAAAGTGGGGGGCAATTGCCCACGATACCCCTCCGTGGTCACGCCACTGATGCTCGTGGCCACTGATGCTCGTGGCCACGCCCCCCCCCCGTGGCCACGCTCGCCTTGTCGAAAATAACATAAACTTCGTCAAATTTTCATTTTGAATTCTTCGCGCAAAAATGATTCCATGGCAAGTCTATCGATAAAAGTCTAATTTCCTCACCTGTGAGAAATTCAATCCAGGACTAAAAGTGACACTTCCTATTGATTCTATTTTTGATCTCTTTTCCACTTTTTCCCGTTCATTTCCACCTCTGTATAAACGATCCAGTTTGAAAATATGTCCTTCTGTAGAAAATATGTAATTTGATGCATCCTTATTGACAGGATTATCCCGGTCAAAGAGCTGTAAAGAAATGGATCGAAAGATAATCTCAAAAGCATGAAAAAAATCATATTTAGGGCCTGATTACATGGGAGTTTTCACCATAGGGCTGGGATTTCAGCCCTCCTAACCAAGGTGAAAAAACATTCTCGATTACAAGGGAGTTTTCAACCCAAGGCTGAAATCTGTCGCCACGTGTCAAGTTAGTTTTTCAATAATAAAAACAGTTCAATATTTTGATGACGTCTGTACATCAGATGTAAGACAATAGAAAATAGGCGATAATTAGGTGTGACAATAAGGATTAAATTTTCATCCATCCCTGAGCAAAGAGGGCTGAGATTTCAGCCCTATGGTGAGTTTCAACCCAACGCTGAAAATTTCTCATGTAATCAAACAAAGCAATTTACAAGTCGTTCACCAGAGAGGGGAGCTGGAATCTCACCTCGGGTGCGGGCTGAAATCTCAGCCCTATGGTGAAAACTCCCATGAAACCGGGCCCTCAAAGTCTGGTGCAAGAACGGTTCTTGGTGTAAGTGAAAGTGACGAAATACGGTAAGGTGGCATATTTTCTGATGATTGATTGGGTTTTTGAACACTGGATGAGCTAACGGTGGCCCCATTGGTTGGCGGGATTGCAGAAATGACCTTGGCACAGTCTATTTTTGCTTACTACGATGCTCAAAGGGGCTCCGTCGCCAAACTGTAAACAAATCTGTGAAGACCACACGTGCCCATCGTTCTCCATTGCTTTCTGCAGTTTGTTTGGTGGCTTCATCCAGGCCACCAAAATGTGCTCGCTAGAATTCCACATATATCCAAGCAATCGTAAAAGATATGAGCACTTGGCTTTTTCCTCTGTAAGGTATAAAGATTTAACTTCAAAATGATGCTTTATTTTCGAATGTCATATTGCCTGTCAGAAAACTTCAAAATCACCGTTTCGCCCGAAATTAAGAGAGACGGAGCCCTTTAATTTCAAAAGATTCTTGCAAGAATATTGGGGATCATACTTTTAATGGCACATTTTTGTGAGCTCACATTTGGGAACACGTACATAGGAGATAATTTGGAAGAAGCACCGCTAACATAAAGGCAAAAAAAACAATAACAGCAAGCAAATATCCAGCCACACCAGACACTCAGAGTCTCTGCTCGCCAACCTTTGCTAAGAAACACATTCATCTGGAAAGTTAATGTTTGGCTTACCAAAAATAGATATTTACAAGTTTCACTGAGGAAGAAACTTTCCATTCGATCTTCGAGTGTTTTGTCTTGAACATCATGTATCGTTGCGTACCCACACCTAAAGAGAAAGGAAAGCGATGACAGTGGCGAAAATCGAGCAGCAATACCAGAAAACAATTCAAAATGGCATGCTATGACATGCCAGCGAAGCCAAAAATGATCGAAAACTATAATCATACCATGATGTCCAGTTGTTAATTTTCTCCAAAGACGTTCATGCCACTGTAACTGATCAAATATCAAACTCTCAAAATATTTGGTAAAACTACATAGTTTTGCCCTTTGCCCATCTACTTTCAACGCCCTGGTCTGCCAAAAGGAAAACTTGAATGTAACTTACTCGGCTTTTGCATGAGCATCAAGACTTGAGAGGATTTCCGATCCAACGTGCAAATAAAAAGGATGCTTGGTTGCCTAAAATAAAATACAATGTTTTTACTTCCTTCTTCACGTCTAAAACAACAAGGACAGATTTTATAACACAATGGCATCAGTTGCTGTTGTTGGCACCTGAATTAAAAGCGATTCGCGATTGCAGACAAAAGAAATTCCTTCAACCAGTAATTCAAAACAAGCAAAGACGCAAAAGTTTCTCTGAGACCCTGGCTGCTAGCGGGCTTGTTGTGCATTCCAGAAATTGTTTTGAAGAGCAAACACGAGCATATATCGAAAGAAGATCTACCTATCTACCTAGGGCATTTCATTTGTTTGCTTCAGAAGCCGATTGGGAGGCGATTCAATTCTAATATTTTGTTAGGTGTAATTAAAACACTTACTGAGACAAGGTGATTTATATTCTTTAATTCATACCAATTTATTTCCCTAAAATTATCCTACAACCTGTGGTGGAACATGAATTACGGATGGTTTAGAATACATAAAACATCTTACTTGATATAACAGATACGTTGACTCTACGAATTCTGGTCGAAGGGGGTAAAAACGAACTTCAGGAGCTTTTAATTTCCAATTAAATCTTTCTGGCAGTGAGCCATGTAATTGCCATATAGCATAGTAANCCTAAAATTATCCTACAACCTGTGGTGGAACATGCATTACGGATGGTTTAGAATACATAAAACATCTTACTTGATATAACAGATACGTTGACTCTACGAATTCTGGTCGAAGGGGGTAAAAACGAACTTCAGGAGCTTTTAATTTCCAATTAAATCTTTCTGGCAGTGAGCCATGTAATTGCCATATAGCATAGTAAATAGCATGGCTGCAAATCGCTTCTTCGATGTCACCACGGAGAACCTTAAATAAAAGGGCATACGTTCATCAACATCTCAGCAAAATAACGGATCAGTCAATAAAAAGGGCTGGCGTCTGAAAAAATGCTGCTCCCTCAATATCAAAGCAATAGTATTGAAAATGTTTTTTTCCCGATATGTTCATACGTTCACAAGTTCATCCGGCTTTAATCGGCCATTCCTTCCCGTCGATATGGGAGGTTTTCTACGGAAAGCCTCTTTCGAAAACGTGCAAAAACAAATGAAAACGACGAGCAAAAATGCCCTTTGTTTTCCTTCCTATCAATAATGACAATTACGTGCATTCGCGTATTTTTTCCTCTTGGAAGAATGGAATTCCCCTAATCCTTTGTAAAATCTGAACGGAGTGACCGATTTCAGCCAGGGAAAATTCTAGAAATAATTGAACATGTTATATCTTCAGGGTGGAGTAGTCTTTCAAACGCCGGCCCCTTTTCATTCGCCCGGTTGAACGAACATCACAAAAATACTTAACATTTTAGCTATTTGTAACACAAGGACAGATTTTGTAACACAACAGCATCAGTTGCCTTCATTTAGCGATTGCAAACAAAAGGAAATTCTCTCAACTAGTAATTCAAAACAAACAAGGCCGCAAAAGTTGCCTCGAAATTCACTCTGCTCAAACAAGAGCAGATTTTGTAATACAGTAGCACGAGTTGCTTTTGTTGACACCTCAATTCAAAGCGATTAGCGATCACAGACAAAGGAAATTCTATGAAACAGTAATTCAAAACAAACAAAGCCGCAAAATTTTCTCTGAAACCCAGGTAGCTAGCTCGCTCGCTGTGCATTCCAGGAATTATTTTTAAGGGCAAACATGAGCATAGATCGAAAGAAGAAGGATATATCTACACATCTGCCGCGGGTATTTTATTTCTTTGGTCCAGAAGCTGAGCAGTAAATGTTTAGATAACACCCAAAAAAATAAGAGAATTGAATCGCCTCCTAAACGGCTTTTGGACTAAACAAATAAAATGCCCGCGGCAGATGTGTAGATGCATCCTTCTTCTTTCGATCTACGCTCATGTTTGCCCTTAAAAACAGTTTCTGGAATGCACGACGAGCGAGCTAGCTACCTGGGTTTAAAAAAAACTTTTGCGGCTTTGTTTGTTTTGAATTGCTGGTTGAGAGAATTTCCTTTGTCTGCAATCGCTAATCGCTTTGAATTGAGGTGCCAACAAAAGCAACTCATGCTATTGTATTACAAAATCTGCCCTTGTTCTCTGCTCATCATATAGCCTTCGTAATACGGGGACAGATTTGAGGTTACCGATGAAAAGATCAACAAATGGCCAGAAATGTTTTTTTTATAGAGGTGTAAAAACTATGGAATAGCCTGTCAGCCGAGTCAAAGCCGGCAACCTCTCTGTATAGTTTCAAAAAAACTATTTAGAAGCAGAATTTGTTTTCTTTCGCTTTCATTGTAAATTTTGAAAACTATTGTACATAGGTTTTGAATATTGTAAATAATGGTTTTATAGTTTAATTTATTTAATAGCTTTTACTTAGTTTCCTTAGATTGTAATTAGTGTTTTTATTGGAGGGCCCCTTGAAAACCAACTTGTTGAAGGGCAACCCTCCTTAGAAGAATTAAATATGAAAGTATGAAAATATGAAACCAGTAGGGCAAACTCTTGCCTTGTGCACGCGAAAAAGGTTGTTTTTAAACGAAGTTATGTGCTTATAACGAAAGAAGAAGGGTAAATCTAAAGATCTGTCTGGCGGATTTTGCTTATTTGATTCAGGAGCTGTTTTGTAATCGTTTCATTTAAGCCCTCTGCCTTCTGCTCGGCTCCTGAAACAAATAAACAAAATCTGCCAGAAAGCTTGAGTTAAGTTTAGTTCTTTCCTTTTAATTTTATTTTACTTTTTACAGGTCAGTTTGAAAAACATATTTGTATGAAACTTTAACCTGTATAAATATTTTTTAAAATGAAATGAATGAATGAAAAATGAGTATTATTGCCTGATAGCTTCTGATTTTGACCTATATCATTTAGTCAAACGCAGGCTTAAATCAGTTGCTGCTGTGACAAAAACGCGTCCTTGTATCATACGGGAAAACCGCGGGAAATGTGCGATTAACCAATGAGATTTGCGGGATTCTCGCATTTCCTGGTTTTTGAAACGTCAGTCAGGTAATAAAGTAATGTGAAGCATTCCATACCTGAACTCCTGAGAACGATGCTTGCAAAGAATCGATCCAAGTATTGACAATATCCGCAGTATCCATATTTACATTCACGTAAAGTGGAACACCTCCAGTGCCATTATTGCAAAATCGTCTCCTGAATAAAGATAAAAATCAACTTTTAGCAGATTATTGGAAAGCATGGTTCTCGAATGAACCATTTGTCAAAGAATGAGTCTTCTTAGTGGAACCCTTGAAGAGACCTCGAAAGATGACCGAATGAAAAATGTATGGAACCATACAACTTTATCTCCTTGCTGCGATCATCTGGAAGTTTCACAAACAAACGAAGCTTACAGTGAAACATTTCATCCAAAATAGAAATTGATGTAAAAAACATGATTTTCGCTGCTTGCCTCACCCTTCTATTGCACTTTTGTAAAAACTTTTCATAATGAGGTATTTGAAAACACAGTTCGATGAAGACAAAAACTTCGCCTGATATTTGCCACAACAAGATTAGATATATATTAGATCGTATAATTCACGAGAAATAATACTTACCCAACTCGCATATGTTTCTTGATGCTGTTGTAAATTTTGTTGAACTTATCAAGATCTGACCTATCACCAAATATTATGTAGCTCTGCAAATAAATAGGAATCATTCTGAGAAAGGCAAATAAAATTTACTTCCAAGTGTGAAAATGTTTAACTGCTGATAGTCCAGCCAAGGGCGCCTACTTAGTACAGTAGGAACTGTATTTATTCCCAGTACTGTAGAGTAATTGCTGTCCTGTGACCCAGTACACAGAGTCAGTCCTGTCAAGGTCAAGATCCCGTATGAATAACTTTGTGTTTCAAATTCCGGTGTTGATGTAATACGAGATCAGCTGTCATACGAGTTGGCCACAGGGAAACAGATAGCGTGATTTTTGATTGGTCAACACTAACAGATGTTAGAAGTTGAAAATCCTTGTAACTAAAAAACAGATTAACAGGACTGGGTCACAGGACACCAATTATTCTGTGTACTGGGTCATGGGTACAGTACTGGGAATAAACACACTTCCTACAAGGTAAGCGCCCTTGGTCCAGCTTCAACAACTTGTCCGCTATTTTGAAGAAAGGGCTGCCTTCCTGGTTCTTCAACAACAGTCAAATTGAAATAAGAAGGGCAGGCAATAATATTAAAACTTCTTCATTCTGTTTCGGAAGCAGCAAAAAGCATATGAAAAAGATCGGTTCACTGATTAGCCATTAGTAATAATCAAAATTTTGAGGATTTGATTTTATAAAGAATATCCTGATTTCTACTGAGTGCATATTTACAAACAAAAAACAGGCTTATGTCCTAAATTTGGTATCCAAGAGAGAGATTATACAACTTTAAACTTTGGCCAATTTCTGCAACGTCGGTCGCTAACAGTCCCTAACATAAATATTTTACAGCAAATATCATTCAAAACATCTCATACTTTCAATAAATATTCGTAGAAGGAGTCAATGCCTGCACCAACTCCACTCATCTTTCCAGACCATTCACCGGTTTCGATATTGATCACATTTCCTACAAAAGAAAGGCATTCGGCATCAATAAAAGCAAGTAAAGGGTAGATTGACTGGACAATAAATATGACAAATTTTGTAGGAACAGAGGGAGACAGCCTTTTGAAGTTAATCCACACGCTAAAATGCTTGCTTGCTTCGAGTCTCCCTACTTACACACTCCCTTGAACGCATAACGGACAGTTTTCAATTGGAAAAGAAGTGTCCCAAAAATAATCAATCACGTAAGGGCATCAAAAAATTTTGCACGTAAGCGTTGTATGATACTTGCTACTCGCTACCTTGAACAATTTAGTAATGTCCTAATATCCTTAAGTACAGGATTACGGCTAGAACTGTAGTCATCTTGATACATTGCTATCTCAAGTAAATTTCATTTCCCTTGAGGGTTCGAGAGAGAGCGGGGTTCAGCTGAAAATTGTTGATTTCTTTAGTGGATAAACGAAAAATAACAATACTACTCTCTACTTACCAAACAGTCCTGTTGCATTTGATCTAAATTTCCACAACGAATCTAACGATGTTCTTGCAACAAATTCTAAGGTTGGATCATCAAGTAGCCTTCCCAGTATTCCAAATTCCAAAATCAGCGTCCCTGCACCAGCTGTACATGTTTCCATGGAACAGTCAGAAGGAACACCTTGTCTTAGGTTAACCTAAGAGAGAAAACGAAATAATGTAATATGGAAAGAAAAATGTTTTGCAAAAAGCCAGGAGAAAAAGTCTACAACGCTTCATGCATCCAACATTATGCATTTTATGTCAGACTAAAAATCAAATTATTTAAAATACCAGTACAACAGTGAAAGAACTGGTCATGCGTAGAAAAAGGTTAATGTTTGCCCAACTTCATACAAAGCCAGATTTCTCTTGGGTAAACAAATTGTTCATATCAAGTGCGCTTTGTTTAATTCAAATATTTCAAGGGTCCATCCCTCTCCTTGAGATGGCAATGTGAGTCCTGAGTTCGGATTTAAAATATATTCTCTTTTTCCTCCTCAGACTAAATCAGTTTCCATTCATAATTTGCTTTGGATCACAACTTCCTATCTAACATGTCTCACTATTAGATACAGTAGGAAGTCCGTCCTTTGGAAGGGACATTAGACTAGAGGGGTCCCATGCCTGAATGGGGCATGCATAGCTAGAAATACTTCCTGCCCACTCAAAACTAACTTACTGAACAACTGTATCTGTTATTCTAGAAAAAATCCATGAAAACCAATCCTCCCTTTCAAAAGAGATACATCCCTTGATCCAAATACCAACTTAAGAAATATATTTACCCTTGGCCAAGGAACACCAGTTTTTGTATTTTCAAAAGCAGGCAGCAGTCTATTAACCAAATCATGAGCTAGATGCAACAGACCATTGTCATAATTATCAGGTTTTAATCTTCCAAATGGATGACTTGGATCAACAATCAATAGATGAGCTGCTAGTAGGCCTCCTAAAACTCTAAAAGAAAAAATATCAGACATCTAAAAAATGAGGTAGCAAGCAATTATAGGCAATTTTAAAGCTCCAAGCACAGGAAGCCCAAATTACAGTTTATTTAAAAAAATAGTTTCTTATGTTAAAAATACTGATGAGGTATTCACATAAAAATATAGAAATATTGTTGCTCTCCTTTCGTTTACCTGCACACTATCGCGCGCTAATTGTAATCGTGAAATAAATATTTTTAAAAAAGAGCACAAGGAAACAAGGGAGTCACCAGTAAAATTGAAGTGAAGAAAAGAAGAAAGAGACAATTTGGCGCTGAAATATGGTTGCCTTTTCAAAGTACCTATCAGGTATGTTGAACAGAGCATGGGCTTTGATTTCAGAGACTTTTCTGAAAGATTTAGACACTGGAATTGGAAAATGAGCGAAAGCAAAACTGTCGTTGTGACTCCAGGCCTAGAGAGTTGCAGTCCTTGTCTCTTTCTTCTTTTCTTCGCTTCAATTTTACTTTTGACTCCCTTGTTTCCTTGTGCTCTCTTTTAAAAATATTTATTTCACGATTACAATTAGCGCGCGATTGTGTGCAGGTAAACGAAAGGAGAGCAACAATATTTCTATATTTTCATGTGAATATCTCATCAGTATTTTTAACATAAGAAACTATTTTTTTAAATAAACTGTGTAATTTGGGCTTCCTGTGCTCCAAGGTGTTGTCCAAAATAACTCTCCAAATTTGTTTAGAACAGTAGAGTTAAGAATTCTTGCTTGAATTTTCACAGCATTTTAGGGGAGAATCAGGGATGGTGCCACCAGGATTTTTACTTTAGGTGGCAAAAACAGGGCCAGGAGTAAAGTGCGACAAAAAAGTCGTTTTGGAAGTAAGTTTTTACAGAGAAGATGTTTGCTCTTACCTTATGGTTGCCTCAAAAACTTGTACAACATTGTCTTTGTTGAATGATACATGCTTTAAAACGAGTTTCACAGCATTCTTGAATTCACTTGCATTACCAACCACCTAATTGCAATGAAAGAAAACATTAGAGGATGTGATCAAAATGGATACATGATAAATCAGGATCAAGACACTTGTTAAAATTTCTCTATTTCAGGGACCGCGCAGCCATTAAAAAGTGGAGAGGCTGAGTTGCAAGCCAAAACAGCAAAATGGGAGCAATGTTTGAGACGACCACACCCTTTAGAATGTTGGAAAATGCTCTTTCTTAAGAATTGACAGCCTTCATATATTAGACAATTTCTTATAAACCATGTTTTATACGGAAAACAACTACAGTTTTTTCTCACATTTTTCATTGTTCCAGCACCTCTAAGGGGACCATTATGGAATTAAGGTCATCTTGACCTTTTAATGCTATCTCTGCCACCGTAATTAGGGGTGTTTTTCCTTTACGTTTCTAACCTTATAAATTGTATTGTACACATTTTTATATTATAAAACTTGCAAATATTTTTAATTGACGTGGCAATGGTGAAGTGAAGTTGCGGTTTTTAGCGCCAAGCCCTGGGATCACAGAAGTAGAATAGTCCTAATCGAGTCCGCAACCCCTTGTCATGACACTCAAGTGGTGGAGCTCTACCTGGGGTGGGACTCTGTCCACCAGACTGTTCTGGCTGCAATGTCAGAGGATTACACCACTGCACCACAACACCTTCATACAATACATATGTTCATACTAGATACTTACAGCTAAGGTGTCTAATGAGTCAATCAGTGTCAGTGAATAATCCCCAAGAACATCATTGACATTGATATTTGACCTGGAAAAGAGAATTTCAAGAAGACTGAGGTAACTGCAAATCTTGGGGGAGTTAGAATTCTAGTTGACATCCATACATGCAGTACAGGCCTTGTGCACATTAACATGGCTTTCCTGCCTAAGAATTCTCTTTTTAGTTCCTTGAAAAAATTCTTGTTTAAAAATTTTACAGTCTTTTATATGGCTCCAGAATTCTTAACCAAATGTGCAGAATTCTAAAAAATTCTTAAAACCACAGCAGCTGTATCTTTCACCTTGAATATTTAGCACAGTTCTCTCTTAGTATCTAAGGTCATCATTTGCAAGTATTATTCCTAAGTTCAAAAAGGAGTGTGGCACGCTCATATTTTTTTCCCCTGATCAGCACTATCACTTACGGATTTTCGTGATCTGGCCCCCTTCCAGTGCAGTATATTGGATTCAGCTCATCCTTTGGAAAAGCGTATTTCATGTAATTATTGTATCCAAAATAAAACATCTTTCTTGCTTGTTCTCTAAATCTAATTCTGTCTTCTTCTGGAAAATACTGATATCGATGAATTGACCTGACATCTTGTTGAATTATGGTTGAATATGGTAAAGCAAAAAGGCAATTTATGACAATGACAGCTAAACTAATATGAGCAAGAGGTCTTTCAAAACCTTTCGTGTTTTGGTAGCAAATTTTCAGTCTCCAGAATTTCATGTTCACATGTCATGGATTTCACTAAAATATCATCTCAAAATCCCAAATGTCTCAATCTTCAAATCAACTCTCCTATGAAAGAAAGTAGTGGCTCGTTGTGATTTCGTGAATTGGGTTGTTTCCGTCTGTCAATTAATTAAATTATATTTAGGCCCATTTTGGGCATCAGCGATGTAAAATCTTGCAAACATTCTTCTGTCAACAAAAATAACGGCTTTTCGCTGTTTAAAAATCTTCTTTGTTTGCTTCACTGCTGCTGTATGGCCGGGTTTCCACCACCTTTTCACCTCTAAGTTCTATTTTCTATGTGAGAAAACCTTTCGGAGCTTTCACTTCCCATCCGCCATTACTCAAAATCCAAAACACAAAGGACACAGGGGTACAAGACTTGTAAAATACAAACCAATCGGAGCGTGACTAATGGACTGGGGATTCCACAGGGATCAATCTTTGTGACGCTTTTGTTTGTTTTCAAAATATTTGCTCAATGTTCTCAGTATTCCTAGATTTAGTAAACAAACAAAATAATTTGCAAGAAATTTTGGTGGTCTTGCTTCAAATGTACGCGCAACTTACATACCCAGTTGATCTCTTTCAGACTTTATTTGACTTCTGGACTTAGCAAGGAACAGTTATTTAGTTATTTCACGCAGTTCAATGCAAATTTCATTCAATCAATGCAACCAACTTTTTGGAATCTAAATTTTGCACAGAGGACCATTGGAACCATTGATTACAACAGCCGATTTTTCAGCTCGAAAAAAGATCAAACCTGAACGCAGGCTTAAAGCTAAAGGTTAGCTTGAGATAATAACAAGCGATACAGAAGTAACAACAAAGATAAACACTAAATTCGCCGAGGAAATATTAATAATATTCCAATTTATAACGGCATTAATATTACATAATATATTATGTTACCTCTCTTTCTCCGAATCTCCCACATACAATCCTTTCTCTCTTTCTAACTATATTTACAAATTATAAAGCATAAATACACACTAAGTTACCAAACACCACTACGATTTGATGGGCAGAAGTTTTTACCGATTTTTAAAAGCCCACACAAATCAGAATCAGAGATAATTATCGCAAACGATGTAACTAAATAAAAGTAAAAAATTATCTACCGGGTAAGTAAAAAAGGTAATAAGTTTGGCAGGCTGTGGAATAAAATTTACGTGGCCAATATTCAAAACTGAAATGTTAATCTATCAGTGAAAGGTTAACTTAGATGTGAAAAATTTGTTTGGGCAAATCACTCATCGTTCAGACCCAGAAATTGGCAAAATGCTGGTAAGGGGTTTGCATCGAAGGATACTCTCACGTTCAATTCTGGTCCATGATTTACTTCCATTGAAATCTAAATTCTATCTCTAAAACTGACACTTGCATTGCATTCAAATTTCAATGGCAAGTAAATCATGGACCAGAATCGAACGTGGAATTCTTGTTTCCATACCAACCCCTTGGAAGCATTTTCCTAATCTGCTGGGACTAATTGATGAACGATTTTTCCAAACAACACTTTCACATCTAGGCCTTTAACTGGTAGATTGACATTTCGGTTTTGAATATCGACTGCATACTTTTTATTTCATAGCCTGCCAAACGTGTTAACTTTTCTTCGCTCTCCTGGTAGTATTTGAAACGAATATCTCGAAGCATTGCACCATAGTGATGGTTGCACAGCTAGCTATCACCAGTTTCTAACTGGAGGCGTAATGCACCACTAAAAGGTTGTCAGTAATGACCCCTTTTAATTTTTGGACTAAGGCTCTCATCAAAGTGTGATAAGATCTCAAAATACCATTTCAAAATGTCTGATCTTTCGAACGCTGGCCAAACTTGATTATATTTTCGAAAGGCATGTACGTTGTTTGAAATTTTATTTGTACTCTTTTCTTATAACTACACATGTAAAAATGTTTAACACTCCAACATACGTTTATAAAACTAAGGTTTGAGTGCAGAAGACTGTCTTCACCTAACTACCCCAACAAAAACTGCTTTGCTGCCATAAACTCCATGTTCCCCGTTAGCTAATTCCATGTAAGGACCGTAGTTGAAGTTAATAATCTTGAAACTGAAGATAAGTTTAATTTGTTGTTTAATTATTGCGTACATTGTAATTATGTATTATTAAATTGTAAAATAGTAGTACATGATTTTAAACTGGGGAAATTAGATGAAGAATTGGAAATTAAAGAAGATTCCATGCAAATAATTTGAATATTTTGGTAGAGTAAGAGTTAATGTTGATACTGTTGAATTGGCAGATAAGTTTAATTTGTTGTTTAATTATTATACATATTGCAATTATGTATTGTTAGATAGTAAGATAGTAATGGATGATTGAAAATTAAGGAAATTAGACGAAGAATTGGAAACTATAGAAGATTCGATGTAAATACTTTGGATATTTTGGTAGAGTTAGAATTAATGTTGATAATCTTGAAGCAGTAGATAAGTTCAATTTGTTGTATAATGATTGTATATATTGCAATTATGTATTGTTAGGTGGTAAAATAGTAGTGGATGATTTTAAACTAGGGAAATTAGATGAAGAATTGGAAACTGAAGAAGAATCCATGTCAATACTTTGGATATTTTGGTACAGTTGAAATTACTGTTGATAATCTATGTTTAATTATTGTATACATTGTAATTATGTATCATTAAATTGTAAAATAGTAGGAGATGATTTTAAACTAGGGAAATTAAATGAAGAATTTAATACTAAAGAAGATTCCATGCAAATATTTTGGATATTTTGGTACAGTTGAAGTTACTGTTGATAATCTTGAATATGTAGATAAGTTTAATTTCATGTTGTTTAATTATTGTATACATTGTAATTATGTATTATTAAATTGTAAAATGGTAGGAGATGATTTTAAATTAGGGAAATTAGATGAAGAAGTTAATACTAAAGAAGATGGAGAAGCTTCTGTTGGAAAGCTGTAAAATTGATGGAGGAAATTGGAGAGAGATTATTTACATTATTGCGAAGATCAAAACAGTTGCGTTGTGGGATATTAATATGAAGACAAGCAAATTTAATACTAAAGAAGATGGAGAAGCTTCTGTTGGAAAGCTGTAAAATTGATGGAGGAAATTGGAGAGAGATTATTTACATTATTGCGAAGATCAAAACAGTTGCGTTGTGGGATATTAATATGAAGACAAGCAAATGGAACAATCTGGTTGATGTCATTGAAGAGAAAAAGATGTTTGGAAGATTTAAGTTGGAGGTTGAACATGGAACAACGAGCTGGCATGAACAGCATAGATTCCAAATCTTTTAAAAGGTTGATATAAATTCCAAGACCTGTTTCTTTAAATGGAATGGCTTGAAAGAAAGTTCTGGTTGTACCGCTGGACTTTTCAAAAATCTTCAATATTTTACAAAAATTACAGGACGGTATATTTCATATTCTAACTTATTTGAGGATGTGAAGTCATCAAATTACTAAATCGTAAAACAGAAAGGCAAAAGATGTTTGCTTGATACCACATCATACATGTTACGGTTTTCTTGAAAATTATTCTATGTTTCCTCAAAACGCTTAGAAATTACAATGGTTTTGAGTGTGATTAAAAAAAATGCTCTTGGACTCTTAAAAAAGAAGAAAACCATCTGATTCTGAAAATATTGAAAACATTTCAGAAAATTCCGATGCAGAACCATAGTAACGTAGGCAAAGTTTCTTTCAAGCCATTCAATTAAAAATAAACTGCTCTTATAATTTTATGCCAATGTTTCTAAAGATTTTAGAACCTATACTGGCATGAACAACAAGGACAGATTTTGTAACACAATAGCATGAGTTGCTTTTGTTGACACCTGAATTCAAAGCGATTTGCGATCGCAGACAAAGGAAGTTCCCTCAACAAGTGATTCAAAACAAACAAAGCCGCAAAAGTTGCTATGAAACCCAGGTAGCTAGCGTGCTCGTTGCGCATTCCAAAAATTGTTTTTAAGAGCAAACTTAGGCATAAATCGAAAGAGAAAGGATATATCTATCTCGGGCATTTCATCTCTTTGGTTCAGAAGCTGAGCAGTAAATGTTTTAATTACAACCAAGAAAGGAAAGAGAATTGAATCGCCTCCCAATCGGCTTTTGAACGAAACATATGAAATGCCCGAGGGAGATGTGTAGATATGTCCTTCTTCTTTCGATCTATGCTCATGTTTGCTCTCAAAAACAATTTTTGGAATGCACAGTGAGTGCGCTAGCTACCTGGGTTTCAGAGAAACTTTTGCAGCTCTGTTTGTTTTGATTTACTGGTTGAAGAATTTCCTTTGTCTGCGATCGATAATCGCTTTGAATTGCAGTGTCAGTCAAAAGCAACTCATCCAATTGTCTTGCAAAATCTGTCCTTGTTGGCATGAACCAGATCCACACATTCGATTCAAAACTAAGGAGAAGATTAAACTGACTTATCTTATGACTGCAGAACGCACATAAGAATCTTACTTTGAAATTTTCTGCAGACTTAGTTGCAACTTCTAAAGCTGATTCAAATCAAGAGTACAAAAACTCTCTATCAATTCCGAATATCTACACAACTAATTATCCTATATAACAAATTAAAACTATATTCTTTCTCTTTTCTCTCCATTCAATACTACGTAAAGGCATATGTGTGAGGTTTGGGCCTCAAAGGTTTTTACGAACAGTGAAAATATCAACAAGATATGCCAAGGACAAAATTTTCGCGAGAAATGGCGAAATTTGAAATTTTCGAGTTTTGAGATCAAAATATGATCTCAACGCAAAATGCAAAACAAAACAAAACAAAACTTCAGGAAAGTAACGAGAGGATAATGGAACACTGAAAAGGTCAATTTTACATACGCTGTTACTTCTCTGTGCTATATCCTCCTGTGAAGGCACCATTTATATAGTCATGAAATGCTTGATTGACGAGACAGAAGGCGACAATGTCACTCAGACAATCGCTTCTATTTACAGCAACCAGGTACGTGGCGAGCAATAAAAATTCCTAATGAAAAAGAATAGCATCATGCAAGCTTCAATAATTTTAAGGTACATCGAATTCCTGAAAACGAAAACGATCTGACACAAGAAAGCATGATTGTTAGGGAGACAAGATACTGTTTGTCCGATCAAACGTATGTGCCCCCCGTGCAGTGGGTTAAAGCCCATGCGCAGTAGCGTTTTGGATTAGAACTCTGCCGGGCCCATGAGCATTAACCTAATGCACGGGGGGACACAAGAAGCTAGCTCTAACAGGATCAAACCTCACATATGCCAAATATTATCTACCAACCACAGGTAACGGGAAAATTAGTATACAAGTAACAAGTACCCAATCTTTGCTTTAGTGTTTACCAAATTTGCCAATTTGGTGTTGACTAGATTAGGCCAACCACGAAAATGTTTGTGATGCAAACGGTTCCGGTTTCTACTCAAAAGGAACAAGAATATTCTGTTTCCTTTTGAATGGAAACCGGAACTGTTTGCATCACAAAAAACATTGTCGAGGTTGGCCTAATCTAATCGAGACAAAATTGGCAATTTGGTACACACTAAAGTAAAGATGGAGGTACTTGTTACTTATATAATAATTTTTCCCCGTTACCTGTGTACCAACACCATAAAGGCTGATTTCCAGTCACTGAAATTTTCCGAGCGGGCGGAATTTCTATTGTATGCAAGAGAAAATGTCGCTCTGGAATTGAATAGAAAGTTACGGCTGAGCGACCTTTTATTGTCTAAAATTCCGCCCGCTCGGAAAATTCCACTGACTGGAAATTAGCCTTAAAGCAAAAAGCGTAATAAGGAAAACAAACACTGACCTCCATCGAATTAGGCCTATACTGTAACTTTTCGTGCATAAAATGAATCAGTGAATATGGAATGATTAGTAGGCTACAGAAGATAAGGTTTGATGTATTTCTGATAGGGAGCTTTGCATAAACTAAAATCTATTTCAATTTATTAGATGTCACCTTAGATTTGCAATAACGCGAAACTACTTATGATAAACGCTGCAATTGTGTTGTTCTCGGAAATCTTTCCGCAACATCTAATTTAAGATAGACTTTAGTTTTAAGGTGCATACTGTCTCTTTGGGGAAGCTAATATATTCAGAGAATATATTCAGAAACAGGCTTGTGAAACAATAGGACTTCTTCGTTTGAAATTTTGAAAAAGGGCGCCATATTCATCGAAAGAGTAGTTATTTCTATGTCCTTAACGGATGTTTTATGGCAACTTCTCGTCAAACAGACTTTGCTCCAAAAATTGCAACTAAAATTCAGATGCAGGAGCAAAGAATTGCGGTATTTTAACGAGTGACCATTCTTCCCATTCTCGTTTTTAGCTACATAAATTACTCACAATGCAACAATATTTGATAAAGTTCAAATGAAAAAAATGTGATTTCATTTCTGTCTTTCAAAATGTGCAAAACAACATCTGTTAAACAGACAGTAAATTTCTACACAGTTTTGACGAAAAGGACTGCCGGACAAAGGGGGAGGAGCAGCTGCCCCGCAGCGAAAGGTGGGTCTATTTTAAAAACCTCTTCATTCTGAAGGCTACGTTACACGCCCAGGATCCTAATTTCACACATGCTACTGAAAAAGGCAAAACAGTAACGAGTCTAAACTGATTTTAATCTTGCTATATGTGATCGCAATAGGCTCGTCTCTTTTTGCAAGGAAACTAATAACAGAAGGCACATCATACTGTTTTAGAACATCCAATAAAACCAAGGCTTCGTGAAGCTCAGTGAATATTTCTGTGTTTACAAAATCATCTCCTTCCTCCATGGTCCAGATAACTTGCCTTTCGAAAACTTTCCTCAACTCTCGATTTTGCGATGATGCTGTGTTTCGGCCTAAGTCAGGACTGTCGATAGCTGTCAAATGCAACATGGCGATTTCATCGTGTGCAAAGTCTCGAGTGTCTTTCGGTATTGCTAAATCTTCAGGCGATAATAAGAATCTTCCAGGAAACTTTACCGGGAATTCTTCGAGTTCGTAGTGATCTTGCTTGCACGGCAGAGTGTGTAGCTTTCGTTGCAGCTGCAATAGGATTGAAAAAAGGATGGATTTAAATGTGAAAATAACTCATAGAGAGATGCTCAGAGAGATATTTGAAGACGGGATTAGACTGAAGCAATTTTACAGCTATGACTGAACGAAAGGAAAGAGATAGGGATTGTTTGCAGGCTGGGTCATGGGGCAAGGAACCGAACTGGGGAAACTGGAGAGACAACGGATTCAAAATGACCATTTTAACGAAATTTTGTTCTAACAACACTCTAGATTTGTGAAACGCTCTTTTTAGCACCCTTTCTATCGATCGAAGCTTTTTAGGGACCTCTCTGAAGTCGGGGCATTGGACAATCTTTTCCTCATGCTCTACCCCCTCTCGAGAGGCTTTACTGTTTCATAAATAATATCATAGATCTCCCTGTTAAGTGATTACCTCCTCTTTTGCCATGCTAGCAAACGTTGTCAACAGACAAAGGTTTCAGAATCGAGTTTCTCGAAAAGGTTGGAATGTTCGAGCATAGTCATGGTTCAAGTAGGCCTACTTGCGAGATATTTTAGGGCAGCACAGTGAAAAGGTGAAAATTTCAAAAAAAAGTGTTTGCTATGTAAATTTATTGTCCAACCAAGAGTTACCCATGACGGGCTACTGGCATGGGAAATGGGAAACATTCAATCTACTTGTGATCGACCCGTTCCACAAGATCTAAACCAACTAGACCTTGACCTAGTGGTCTGTCAAACATGATGCATCTGGCGGTATGGCCTGCCATTTGCGGGACCCTGTCATCTCAAATCGATCATTTTTTTTGCTTTCAATATTTCAATCAACCAAAACGCGGACATGAAAATTTCTTGGGTGATTTATCTTGTAATACTACCTGACCTTTGGTAATGTTTGCTACAGTTTTTAGAAAATCTACTTGGATTACAAGGCCTATAAGATCTTGTTTCAAAATGATGGGTTCTTTCATTGATCAATCAGTTATTGTAATCCAGGTTTTCAATTCCCGTCGGGGTCAAAGGTACAGGAGAACCGAGATTGGAAAGTAAGGAAATTTTCCAGTAAACGTTAAACTCCAAAGCCGTAGCTGCTGAACTTGCCGTGGAATTTATTGTTTCAATCAAAAAGCATTGTTCATCACCTTTGTTTTGAAAGAAAAGGTCTTTCTTCTAGCCAACACTGAGCTGAGGGATGACCGTCCCCTAGTGTTGGTCAATGGCGCCCTCACAATAGAACAAGCCCAAACATCGTTCAAAATTTGCATCACTGAGTTTTCGAAAAATTGAGAATTGTTGCTCATAAGGGGCATCCTCAGCAGCTGAATACAACTTTGTTGTAGTACTGAAGAAAATAAATAGATATTTCAAGACAAACATTTCACCAATGGTTTATGATTTATTTGATACTACAAAAAGGTTTGAAAAGGTATATTTCATACTTCCAAATAATGTATAGATAGATCATGTACGTGATAACGAAGGTAGGTTGATGTAGACTTATGACGATGAGTCCCTTGTATCCCTGCGGTACTTTGCGCGCCATCTTGAAGTCAAAGAGCACCGGGAAACAAGAGACTCATCGTCATAAGTCTAAGGTTGATGTACAATAATGTACAGATAGATAGATATTACGTTTTGAGTGTAATTCTAAGATGCTACAATTTCAAAGTAGGGGAAAGGGAGGGGTAGGCCCATGCTCAATATCTAATTAACAACTGCGTTAAATTGTCGAGAAAGTTCGGTGTTACACCACATGAAACCATTGTAACCAGGGCAAAGAAAGAGGACAAAGTCCGATGGCTTCAAGGCAAAACAACCATGCCCATAAAATATGACCTTTCTCCGCAAGAGCAGCGTTGTGTCTCTGTTCAGTTTCAAGTCCAGGTCCTACTAAATACTCTCAAAAAACATAAAAATTGAACACAAATTGAAACACGCATCCTCTTTGTTTCAATTTTAAGAAAAACATTAGACAAAGGGATATTTGAAACATCAAATTTTACAGAAAATTGAACACTCTGCCTCTTTCACCGATCATAAACTTTCTAAATAAAATAAATAAATAAACAAATAAATAAATAGCTAAATCTCCATTTCGGAGCATTCACCCTACAACTGGATATTACAAGCTATGCCATGTCAACCAACCTTGATCAATTTTATTTATTTGTTCTATTTCATCCCCGGGTGCCAGGAAGTTTTGTAGGATTTTTTTGATATCTTTTAGAACTTCGGCCTTTCTTACTTGTAGCTAAACGAGTATTTTTCATCTTGGGTTTTTGTGAAGAATTCGATCAATCCAGTAAGTGTTCAACATATTCGCCATGTGGAACAACGCCCGAACAAAGCATAGGTTCCAAATCTTTAACTCGGCGAAAAAAGGTGGGTGTAAAATTCAATGACCTATTTCTTCTGATTGAATGGCTTGAAAGAAAATTTAGATATTTATCTATAATTCTACCGTTGGACTTTCAAAAATTTTGAATATTTTTGGAAATTACGGTGTATCTTACATTTCAACTTATTTGAGGATGTGACGTCATCAAATTTCTAAATCATAAACCAGATGAGTGACAGACTTTTGCTTGATACCATATTGTAGACATTCATAAACTATGGTTCTCTTCGAAATTATTTCATGTTACGTCAAACAGGTTAGAAATTACGATGGTTTTAAGTCTTTTTGAAAATTTTTCTTGAATTCTTGAAAAAGAAGAAAAACACTCTAATTCTGAAAACATTGATTTTTTTTTTTTTTTTTTTTTTTTTTTTTTTTTTTTTTTTTTTTTTTTTTTTTTTTTTTTTTTTTTTTTTTTAGTTCAAAGAAATAGGTCACTCAATTTTACACCAGCCTTTTTAAAGATTTGCAACCTATGCTCCCGAACAACGTCCTGGGTTCTGCCTTCACCCAACATGCAAGTTACGGACATTCAAACGCTCAATCAACTCCCTTGGACTTGCCCTTCTCTGCTAGACTAGATCCTCCTTTATTCCAGTTCCTAGGGTACCGTGAAAGCTCTATTAAGCCCCCGAGGGCTATTTAATTTCGGACACTCCCGAGGGGGGCTTAAAAGAGAGGGGGCTTATCAAAGAGGTGGCTTATTAGAGAGAGAGATTATTAGAGAGAGGGGCTAGACAGAGCTTTTACAGTATTCGTATAAAAGGTGTTACCACCTCTCCTATGGATAAAATACTAAAAAACACTCACCGAAAAATCTTCGACAAAATCAGTTCCACTATTGAAAAATTCCCCATTTAAAATCGTGATAATATCTCTCCGGTCTATTCCTTGCTCTGGAACAAATTTCTCATTCTGCAGATAACATGCAATGAAAAGTCCTTCAGCAAAAATGACGGGCTTGGCCGCGGATATCTTTGCAAGTAGATTCAAACTCATGTTGGACTCAAAAGCACTCAACACCACTTGTTGCCTGGAAAGAAATAATTATAGAGTTTAAGAATTAACCAACAGGCAAAATATCTCACATGTGAAACGACTTTCGTTCAGGGTTAGAAAGCAGATTTTCGATCTGAAAGAACGACTGCAAATGTTTCACGAAATCCGACTTGAGTGAAGCGATTTCTTGAGACTTAAAAACTGGACTTTCGACCAGACAGCCAGACAACGTTTGTCCTGCAGGTTGTAATTTGTCGTCTGCAGTGAAACATAAGTGAGAATTACAGCTACAGTGCAAGAAAAATGAAAATTACAGACACGAGCCACAAAACTTCAACCGAAGCAGGAAAAATTCACTTTGTGTAGGTTCTACCCGACAGAATATTGCGTTTGTCCAGCAAGTATTAATTTCGTTTGTCTACCAACAGTAACTGTAACTTCGTTAGTTTCGCTCTGAAGAAGCCTCGTATGCCGAGGCGAAATATCAGCTAATACATCATAAATATTTAATCTAAAAAAATATCGTTGCTCTGGCGTTGCTTTGTGGTGTTTCTTCCTTACCTTAAACTCCCATAAAATAATTTCTTAAACAAAACTTGCTTTGACTTTCGACGAGACAGAACGTGTACAATAAGTGGTATAGTATGCGTTAAATGTGCTTAAACACACTTTAATTTCTATAATCGTCTTCAAATGTCAAAGCCATTCTCCAGACATTTGAAACACATATGTGACTTTTCCTACCACAAAATGACTGCAGACCCTACCACTAAACACGTGTTTGCTCGTATACTGCAAAGTCCCGCCTTTAAGAAACCACATTACAAGAAAGAAACTCGACAGACCTTGAATACTTGAAAGAACAATATGAAAACAATGGGGATAACTAAAGAGAACAATGGACTGATGTACAAAATGGGTTTCCCGAAAGTTAGGATTTTACACTTTTTATGAAAGTTAAAAATTACCAAAATTAGCCTCGCGACCCCCTAATCATTAAATGTGCAGTAATACTGCAAAAGGAAGACAAAAGAGCGCCATTAATCGTACAAAAAAGGGATTACACCTGAATATGTCATTGTCCAATGGACCAGTAAATCTCAACTGAAATAAATAGGCTGCTTGTCTGAACTGTAATTGGGCGACTTCAAAAGAAAGTTCAAGGAGTTAAGTTCCAAGAATCGCATTAAAGCCCGCACGTTGCGCAATGTTCATTAGCCTAAAGACAGAAAATGTCACGTGGAGTAGAAGTCACGTGATGTTCACCTTATGGAAGATATATGTCTCAGTTATTGGCATATCAATTCATCATTGATTATAGATTGCTTCCGTTACCGCTTCATTCATTCAGGGTTTTTGAATAACCACATTTCAGCAGAGTTCATGCCGGACTTCCAAAATAGACCACGAGGAAATGAAACAAGAGGATGAAATTTGGTCACAATATTGCCGAAAGTTGGGTCAAATAAACTGAAATCAAGGCCATGATATCTTTTGGCATCACATATCAGCAAATTTTTGGAAATAGCCTTAAGTAACGGACTTGTTGCAGTTGTTGTACTGTAAACCCATAAACGCAACAAAACACCGTAATCTGTACAAAGAAGACTGCTAACTCCCGTAAAAGAACAGCAACCAAAATAAACCTGTAACCAAGGGTGCTAGGACACGGATATTCTAATTACGTATTTATTTACCTTGTTTTGATCTTCGTCTTGTTTTCTTGTCTTGTTTTCTTCTCTGTTCTGTTTCCTCTTGCTGATGTAAATGCCTCGTGTTATTTGAATATATCTTCCTTGTATTCCTGTGT
>REGL01000602.1:43612-79652 GCA_004194395.1 Aurelia aurita complex sp. Pacific | reverse complement strand
TTTGGAAGGTGATCCACACACACCCCTTGCCTTGGTTAAAATGATTTAGATAAGATGTTTGTATCTTAGCCGACCTTACAAATAAATTGTTTAGAAAATATCCCAAACAGTTACAAAATGTTTTGTATCCAATTAGTGGTGAAACTGAAATGTATCACCTCTGTTTTCTTCAATGTTATTTGTGGTTTGTGGTGAAACCAAAGGATAGTTCATACAAAATTAATGACAGTAAAAATTTGAAAAGTGTTAACCATCTATTGATTCAAGACATTGAAAAGAGTTTCATTCAAAATGTGGATCCAATGGCGGACTTAGGGGGCATAGTGGGGGCACGATGAAAACTCAGCTTGGCACCCCTTTTTGGTGAGAAATGCGCCCCTCATCCTGACCCTAAAGCACACTTTTTCAACTGGGTCGATTTGAATATGGGAGAAACATATAAATCAAGGTGCTATTTAGTAGAAAGAATTTTCTTGAATATGCGTCAAAAAATTTTTGCGCACCTTCGGCACTCTCAAATTCTCCTATATTTTTAGCGCCCTCTTTGCAAGTTGCAACAGGGGGGGCTGAGTTTTCAGCCTGGGCTGAAAACTCTCATATAATCAGCCCCTTAGTGGCCTCTTTTCAACTCTGATTTTGGGTGGTTTCTCCTCTGTTGTTTGCGATTTGTGGATTAAGGAAAGATGATGCCATTCACTGAGTGCAGTTCAACAGAAAAGCATCTTTTGTCAAATACCATTGAAAAGGTTAGCTATCAGACTTGGAACCCTACTCTGGATGTAAATAGTCTCCTGCTTTGTGCAGTAAAATGAATCCCCAACTTATTCTTCAAGAATAGAGCATTCTAAAATAGGATCATGTATGCCCATGTGGTCATTGAACTGCAATGAATTCAAAGTTATACCAAATTGCATTGCAAAACAAGGTTGTAAACAACAACAGAATAGCAACCACAAACCATTGTATGTGCCTGTAAATCAAAAACTTTAAGACCTGTTTTATACCACACCTGACCACACAGGCCCTAGAGATTCAATTGTTCTTTCACAAAAGCAAACAGAAGTTGCATGACTTATTACAAGCCAGCTGCAGCAGAGAAAACAATCTGCTATTCTCAAACTAATTCAAAAGCTTTTTTGACAACAGAAATGATAAAAATAACAAGGCATGGATCTGAAAAGTTTGCTAATTTTAGTCTCAAGAAAGAGGGTGTGGATATAAGCACCTGCTTATGCTCACTTAAAATTTACTTTTTCAGTGTGAATATTAATTGACCAAATCTTTACAGGAAACTAACCAGGATGTACCATTATTTACAAAGGCACTTCAAGATTTTCAAAGGTAAAAGGGTTTTGAAGAAATTTATTTTGAAGACAAAAAGATTCTGATTTACCAGATTTTACCAATTCTGTAGCTGTCTTTTTAGAGTCTCTGGTTTGGAAAAACATGAATTCAAAGAATGGGCTTGTTACTCCCCCATCTTTTATGTTTCCTCTTTTTTGAAAAAAATGAGTCTAAAGGATTCTCTACAACTTCCTTGATCAGCCTTGACCACTTCTAATTTTTTCCTGTAGATTGCTATATGAGAGGATTTATTAAATTTCAAGTGAACTTGTTTTCTTCCACTGTCTGTTTTTGAAAACAGTCTAGAAAAATCTTCCTCAATAAATTCTGTCAAGGGAAGAGAATGAAAGAGAAAGGAAACTCTGGAAACAATAGACAAAAATTGACCAAGGCTCATTTTACCCAGTTCAAGTCATGTGGTCATACTCTTGGGGACCATATTTTTTGCATTCACAGCACAAGTTTTCTTGGTGCGAAATATGTTGAAGAATTCAAAAGATGATTTATCAAGAGATTGATCACTTGACTTGAAGAGGGTGTAAACAAACCTCAGCCGATTTTATCTATTACACATCTTCATACAATTTATAATCTCTTGGGCCTCTTGGGGGCAGTTAAATTTTTCAAAAAGTGCAAGCAATCACCTGGGGACCTCCTCTCTATGAAAAGAAAGTTTGAAAAGTCCAGCTGTAGGCTAGCACAGGTAACCCTCAGACAATCATGAGTGATGAATTAGGATTTAATGAAAACCAGGCTTAAAGTTTGTAAGCTTCCAAATAGGGCATTTCTAAACGAATGGGACCCAGATCTTGTTTAAAGTAGGACACCTTTATCATGCAAAATTACCAACGTCATGGAGGCACCAAAGTCTGCAGGAAGCAGCTTGAACGATTAAAGTATTCTAAATTTATCATCCCCTTTGTTTTGGTCATTTGTTTACGTCAACAAATGAGTACGAGTGCGAGAATAAACATTGATGCAATGCACATTTAGATTCACAAGATTGAGCGATCAGAATGGAAAGAAATGAAGTAAAATTTGTGAATTATTATTGAAATGATATATTTAGGCAATTCCAACAAATTAACTGGAAAAGTTTGTCAAGGAAACAACACAAAATAACGGCAGTATATAAATTTCGTTGCTAGGATGCTGAACGCTATCAAACGGAATTTATCACAACTGGAAGGGTTCATGCAGGTTAAATTTTGAAAGAACTTCATACGCAAATTTAGATGATGGGTTGACTTGACTTTTTAGAGTATTTCTACTAATTTCTATAACACTGAGCACTGACTGTGTATCGAGTCTGAAGGATAGTGTGGAGGCTAAAGAAGAAGCAGGCAACGTTAGGACTCGTTCTGATTCGTTTCGAAATTCATTTCTATTGCTGTTTTGGTTTTGCCTCTCTGATCGTGATCGAAAGCACGTAATCCAATAAGGATAAGGCTTACGCTTTCTAACGAATTTTCAGACAATCATACCCTTTCAGGCGTTATGGAGACCATACTGAACAAGGCTTTTTTGGCCTGCACAAAACTATAATATGTTACGTTGTATCTAAAACCTAGAGGCGCGCATGGCCCCCAAATTATCAGCTGATGTGATAGGCCCTTAGCCTGATTCACAGACCAAGCGAGAACTTTTCGTTTGGTCTGTGAATCAGGCAAATAGGCCCTTCGAATTCGAGCAGCTGGGACTGCAGGACTGTAACAGCAACCAAAAACTTTTCAGGCCTAAAACGATCATAGGAAGAAGGCGTGTATACATACCGTTAACTCTTTCTTGGCATGTTCTTGGATTCGTTCCTTCTCCGATCACCACCCCACGGCACTGTATTGGCTTCTTCTGTGTTAGGCCTCGGACTCTCTTCTTCGCTGTTTCTTCGCCACCTAACCAGAACCTAACCGATACCCTAACTGCTTCGATCTCCGGCAAATTAAACACCTTTGATTATCACTCGATCGCAAATTTAAAATCGAACGACTTTGCCACCAGAGCACAGAAAGAAAAGCATTGACAGGAACAAAATAAATTCACAATGAAAGCGATTGATCTGCTACAATCAAAAGAGAAACACGGAAAGGAACGAGGAACGGAATGATAAGTGAGCGAAAAAGTGGAACAAAACAAATAATATCAAAATGAATCAAAATGCACTCGTTTTTATCAGAAACTTACTCTGAGTACTCGAGTCTAAAAACGTGGTACCTAGAGTATCAGAAATTCAACTTTTTATTAGAATATAATTGAAAAATGAAGAAACTTCAGCACACGCATTTTGTCATAAGAAACCGCTAAACTCAGATCACCAAAAGATACATACTACAAAAACCAGGGCCGTAGGAAGCAGCTTCTGATTGGGGGGAAATTGTTCTGAAAACGATAGAGAACAATGCATGTGACGTAGCAACATTGTTTTCCAAATTATTAGGGATGCTTGAGCCCCCTTGGGCCTTGCCCCCCTCTTCCTACGGACCTGACAAACACATTATCAAAACATATTACTCGGAAGAAACTTAGGTACCTGGGTAGTGTCTAAACCCCCGGGGGGGGGGGGTACTTAGTATATTTGTCCGACGGGGATGTGCCGTTTTGAAGGGTATCGTTTTCACCAATTTTTTCTAGCACAGGGTATCAAAATAAGCCAATTTTTCTAGAGCAGGTTGTCAAAACATGTCAAAGGGGAATTTCAAATTTCATGTTTTTGAGTATACTTTTCAGCAATTTTTCTAGAACAGGTTATCATTTTGAGCGAAAAATTCTGGAACAGGGTAAAAACAATTTTTTTCGTGGGCACACCCCCGTACAAATTTAAGTCAAGTAACCCCCCCGGGGTCTAAACATTGAAAAAGGCTTTAAAAACTTTGCTTTCCAATGGGTTTGCATTGCAATATTCAAGAGGGGGACAGGTAGTGTAAGTGTAGTAAACCCCGGGGGGGGGTACTTCATTGTCAACATGATTCGACCTGAATCTGGACTTTGAGAAAAGGACCCATTCGTATGACAGAATATTCAAAAATTTCCAGCCCATTTGCATGAATATCAGGAAATTTTTGACCCATGTGTATGAATTTGTCGATTTGAAACAAAGGAAAATTTCAGTTTTTTTGCGTGGATTATCATTATGGGGCCGATTGATAAGAAAATTCTCAAAGAACTACCCATCTACCAGAATTGTGGTTAAAAACAGACCCATATGTAGAGAATTTCGGATGAAAAAACCTATCCATATGAGCGGCACGTCCAGTACAACTTAACAATGAAGTACCCCCCCCCGGGGTCAACATGAAGATTGTTATGGAACTTGAAACTCGTAAGAGACACTGATTACTCAAGATCTGATGATTTTTCAAAGCTGGCTCAATTTCTTGGTTTTTTACAAACAGAAGGTCAGTGGAGAATGGATTTCATGCTTCATGTTTTAAGTTGTTGCTTTTCAATTAAAAATTTAAAAAATCTTGGCAAACATTATTCACGCAGCCACGATCAGTTCCAAGCAATTCAGCAAAGGAAACAATTCCAAACTTATCTGATATGCTTTTCAATTTCATTGAAGTCTTTAATATCGAAAGCATTCGCCTTTTCAGTAACTGGTCTGCTTCTGCTCCCTTATTCCGTTCCTCATCCTGTTCCGTATTTTGTATTTCACTAGGAGCCCGATCGATCACATTTCGGCGATAAGTATTGCATTGGCTCCTTCCTGTCAATCAACATCAATTTCTTTTGTTCAAAGTTTTATGACATCAACTCTAGCTGAAAAGCATACATCACGCCGATCCTGACTCAAAGGCTGAATTCCTTCGCAGCGCCTCAAACAACTGGACATAATGAATTTGCATCCGGTTTTCATCATATATATACACGTAGCTTTTTTTATAAAAAACAGTAGGCTCAATTTTTGAAAGTTAAGAAACAACCCTATCAGAATTCAAAAAGCTGAGAAACTTGTAATTTGCAGTTTCAATTTTTCCATCGCACTCAAAAATGTTTTGACACTGTACAGTTATAGCAACTGTTTGGACATTATTTTGAGTGCGAATTATGTTATTTACAAATTTTGAGATCTTACTAAGTAATTTGGAATGCCTCTTGACAAAAATAAATCAACTCTACAATTCTGGCATTAAAAATATAAGAAACAAGTTACAAGTAAGAAGTTTTTGGTAGCAAAATGGCTCAAAGATTTAAGAAACTGCCTACCAGCCCCACAGGTAATGGGGAAAAATTAGTATGAAAGCAGATCCGATTTAAATGTTTTAAAGATGCCATATGAGGTTTGATTTTCGTCTGCAATTTTTTGCTAAAGGGTCCCATTACCTGTGATCGATGTAAAGGATGTTCTTTATATTCATTTCACGTGAGTCACGCCAGTGTCGGTGGTGGGAAAAGTTGTGACCTTTTGAATAAAGGCGAAGGAAACCAACGTATGAACATGAGAAAAACATAGTTTAGCAATGACTGGTTTATTCAGCACAGTTTTTATTTTGCTTCTGCCAATTGTTTCAAAAACATTGAATTGAGGCGACAGCGACTAACAAAGACGAGCATTGGCCCAAAACTAAGAAAGTTTGCCAAAAACTGAGTCAAACATGTTCATCTTTGGAAAGGCTTTGTCATTTTACTGAGAGGCACGGGATCCTTGAAAATTGAAAAACTATTTGTATTCGTCATCAATCCGTCAATTTTTTTTCTTTTTACCCTATTGCGACAGTTTTTGGGGCATAGAAAGTTTTCAAGTGGATATATTTGAAAATCCATGTGAATGAAATTGCAGGACCAGTTTTAGAATCCACCCCACGAAATATGAAATACCAAATATTGGGCTAGAAAATGATATCAAAGAGCAATTTATTAGGAAGGACAATATTCCTAAATCCCAAAAACAATTTAGCTTAACTTTTTGAGACTTCCTCTGAAAGTTAAGAGCGTTGAATATGCTTCGATTTTTTTGCTGCGAAGCCCTGTGAAGATGGAAAATGCCTCCATTGAGATAGAGTATTGAGACTCCTGTTGAATGTCTACTCAAATGTTCACAACCGACTCACAAACCAGACACGGTTGACTTGGCCACTCAACACTCTACATATCAGCCTCGACAACAATAACGAATTTCACGCTATGAAATATTTCGAATTTATACTGCGTCTTGATTAAGATTTGGGTTGAAATGTTGGTAGCTGGTTGAAGAAATCTCGATAAATTCTTGGAAAGCAGTTATCTTGAAACGAAATCAATCCAGGCAGGGTGCTCAGGCTGGGGTACAAAGAATCATCAACCCAAAAAAATAATTTCTGGCACAAAAATAGACCCAAAAATGTACTTTTTCTGATCCAACATACCCAATGTTCATGAAGTCAGTATCTTGAATCTGTAGAAAAGTGCCGTACCTTATTGTATTTCTCATAATCTATTCGGTGAAATTGCTGGCCCATTTAGCAAATGAGTAACCTGCTGCGTGCAGATCCTCTTCGCCTCTAACTCCTCCACAATAGTAAAGTCTGCATGCAGGCTAGCAAATATGAGCACCACATGGGCAAATGAACAGACTGTTCAGGCAAGGAGCTAAACTGCGATGATGCAATAAGTCTAGTAAATTCACACCCTCCAAGCACAGCTACATTGGGCCTTCTAGCCTTGTGACGCAATAAAGAAGAGGAAATTTAGGCCGTTTATGCGCGTTTAGGCCAATATTCGTTCACAGTTTCGCCTGCTCCAACATCCTGCCAGCGCCACTCATTGCTACGTATCTCAGAAGACGATAAACAGACTCCTTCGTGTCGGTGCGTAAAGTTAGAATATCACCGAAAAGGTCACTCTTTTCACACTGACATTTTTCTCTCTTCGGTCACGCAAGTAGCAAAGCAATCCACCAGCAAAATTTGCAAACAACCTGATGTGCGAGTCAATGACCTCTTATCCCCTTGAAACAAACAAATAAAGTCGACACGCATACACGCAACGTTTTTGCCACTGCTCCAAGCAAGAAATAACTCGATAAAATAAAAATTGGTATTGCATATTGGTATTACTGGCAACAATAGGAACATATTTGGAGAGCCAATTTCGAGTCAGAAGTTAGCAGGCATGACTTGAAATAAAACTGCCGAAATAAAACTGTCCCAAAAATAAACTGCCCAACATGCAATGCTTTACCAACTGTTTTAACAGATAACGAATTTAGTAGGGAATTTAGTGAACATTTCTTCAGATGTTCACTGGGCCCTGTTTACTGTAGCTCAGTTTCAGTATCCAACTTAAAAATCTAATTTTGACTAAGGAGGCATAATTGCAAAGTTTCGTTTTTGACAAAACCAGTGATTGACAAAACCCCAAACAATCTGCCATCTATTATTGTTGATAACATGATACCCGTTCTTTAAACACATTAACGATGGAGATTTATATCTGTTACATGCAGAGGAGATTCGTTCAAGATGGCGGCGACCCACGTGTCCATGAAATAGAAATGACGCAAATAGTTATGAGCTAGAAAGGTTCCCACTTTCGAAAATTCATAGCACCAAGAGTACTTCATGGATTGAAATGAATTCAATTCTGCTTGACAGCTGAGAGATTTAAATATTTTTGTAATTTTTCTTGCGTTTCATGAGTCCTGGAAATATACGTAATTTCTGAAAACGGCCTAAAACACTTGGTCATATCATGGACGAACTCCTCGCACATTCGCACATAAATATAAAGAAGGAAGTACACATTTTCACGGATGAGTGAGAGGTATCATCTGCGCATTTATTGTCATGGGAATGAAAATCTTCAGCGTCTGTTAGATAACCTATTTCTTACAACTCCTGAGAGAGATGTAATGCCCCTTCGTATGGTTCCGTGCGAGAAGATTCCTTACGATCTTTAATCAAGGGTTTTAGGCCATTTTCCGGGCATTTCACAACCAAGACATTTTTATAAAATTTGATCTACCTATATTTCTAGAGCTCATAAAAACACGAGAAAAATTACAAAAATATTTCGATCTTTCGCCTTATGCTTATATCTAGAATTTGACTGATTCAAGTCTGTCAAATAAATTGGTGCTATGAATTTTCGAAAGCAGGGCACTTTTCTGGCTATCGGTATCTGTGCCAGACACAAGACGAATCCTGTAAACACAACAGGAAGAAAGCAATGGTAATTTCATATTTTCAATGTGGCAACATATTGTCATTTTAAATAATTTCTTTCAACGAAGTATCATCCAGAGACTAAAACCATATTCTACATTCTACGCGAAGAAAAGGACACCACGCTCAACTCATACAAGTAAATCCCTAATGAATCGGTGAATCATTGCACACAGTAAATTGGAGAAAGTGTTAATTTCTCAAATGTATTAGGCTAAAAACTGTAATATTTGGAAAATCATAGAAAAAAGTGGAATGCCAATTCCCACGGTGGCTAGAAAAATGTATAAACTTTCTCCACACACTTTAATCAAAACCGCTCAAACCCAGACCAAATTCATTCCTTTTGTGATAAAAACTCCAATGGAAGCGCTGATGTCCACAATTTTTTCTGGAATTATGACTGAGTTGAAAACTCGTACTAAAACCCTGAAAAATCCACTATTCAATTTTGAATTACAATTATTTTTCAATTACAATTAATAAAATTTATCGAATGTCTTGAAAGAATTAAAATCTGTCCCAAACTAAATGACACAAGGAAAAACATCCGCGAATGAAAACAATTGAATGTATTGCATTGGCAATTCTGCGTTATCGCAAATCTTTCGTGATATCTTATTTGAGACAAATTTTAAGACATAAAAATTGAATGCTAAAACAAATTAAAAGATCATACTGAAAGTGGATGTTCAACAATTTGTGTTCCTGCTTTGAAAATCTTGTCTGCAATTTTCCGCAAATCTTCGTCGCCATTTTCAACTGAACCTGCAAAAAATGAAAGCATATGATGAAAGTTAACATCAATTTTATCCTGTTTCCCACATCGTCACCCAAGAGAACATTTAGGATTTTCACACTAAATCACACTATCTATTCCTCCTTCTTTCTCGCGGTTCTTTCTGTCTGGAGAAACAAAGCCATAAAAGTTTCTCTGAAACCCAGGTAGCTAGCTCACTCGTTGTGCATTCCAGAAATTGTTTTAAGAAAGAAGAAGGACATATCTACACATCTGCCTCGGGCATTTAATTTATTTGGTTCAAAAGCTGATTGGAAGGCGATTCAATTGTCTTATTTTTTGGGTGTGATTAAAACACTTACTGCTCAGCTTCTGAACCAAAGAAATAAAATACCTTTGGTAGATGTGTAGATCTTTGTCTGCAATCGCTAATCGCTAATCGCTTTGAATTCAGGTGTCAACAAAAGGAATTCATGCTATTGTATTACAAAATCTGTTCTTGTTTGTCCGGAGACTTGAAAAAAAATCTGAGACTATTGATGCCATCGTCTGCTACTCTTTCCACTTTTTTCTTCAAAATAGAAAATACTTAATATAAACAGCTTGTTGTCCAAGATGAAAGCAATAAGAGATGGAGACAACAAGAACTGTGCAATTAAAATGCCCGAGGTAGATGTTTAGATATATCCTTCTTCTTTCGATAAACACTCATGTTTGCTCTTAAAAACAATTTCTGGATTGCACAACGAGCGCATTAGCTACTTGGGTTTCAGAGAAATATTTGCGGCTTTGTTTGTTTTGAATTTCTGGTTGAGAGAACTTCCTTTGTCTGCGATCGCTAATCGCTTTGAATTGCGGTGTCAATCAAAACCAATTCGTGCTATTGTCTTACCAAATCTGTCCTTGTTGATGGAGACACTTTCGTAGTTTGTGTAATGCAAAACTAATTTAAAACAATTCACATCGTTTTAACACAACATGGGATAAATTATATATTATAGGCCCAGGCGAACATAGCCGTACACAGCTCAGCATTTTCCGGGGGCAAATTATGGAAAAGGACCTCAACAGTGACCAAAATCTACGGAATTTTCACTTTTCATTTCGTCCTTTGAGAAGATTCAACAGGCAACTGCTGCCCCGTGCTATGTACGGCCTTAAAGGTCAAAGCTGATCCAATACCTTGTTTCACTTGCTGAAGCATTAAAATGTTCTTTTCATAAACTTCCCTGCAGAATCGTTTTGCCAGAAGGATCTACAAAGAGAAAACAGATTGCTATAGAAAATGTTGGGCCTGAAGAAAATTTAAAATAAGGAAAATTTGGTAAGAAAATTGCGGGCCTTGACGTACAGAAGAAGAAAAAGGTCGTAGAGACAATTTCGCAATGGAATGCTAAGGCCCTGTTTGCGCTGCATCTCAGGATTGCATGGGGCTTCAAATTCAAAATCGAAGCTGTCGAAGCTCGTGTTTTCGCGCGCAAACGAGCTCCCATACGATCCCATGGTGCATAGCGTTGACTGCCTTTGCATTCGACTGTGGCATGGCCTATTGCATGCAAAGTGTGAATACAAGGAATTAAGACTGCATAACGAAATATTTTTACAGNCAAAATCGAAGCTGTCGAAGCTCGTGTTTTCGCGCGCAAACGAGCTCCCATACGATCCCATGGTGCATAGCGTTGACTGCCTTTGCATTCGACTGTGGCATGGCCTATTGCATGCAAAGTGTGAATACAAGGAATTAAGACTGCATAACGAAATATTTTTACAGCTCTTTGGGTTTACCCAGACTTGGGAAAACATTATTTAAGGTCTTTCATAACAAAGGAATTTTATATGCCACGCCCTAAGCACACCCGTTTTCTATTCAAGAGTGAGGAAGGTTTGTAAAAAAAATCTTTTGTCCAGAGGAAGGTTAAGTAATTTTCTTGATTCTAGATTTACCACTAAGCTCATACCAGTGAATTCACAGCAAATCAGTCTGTAGTACGTGTACACAGTGAAAGTCCTGAAAAGTCGACTTTCTATTGTCGAATTCTTAATCATAAAAAAACTGGTGCCAAGCATGGATAAAATGGACTGTATGCATTGGATGTGTTGCAAAAATCAAGACATAAAATTAAACACTAAGGCAAATAAACATTATCATATAGAAAGTATAATTTCAGTGCATTTTCCTCGCACAAACGACTACTCTAAGAAAACTAGTTTGAACCAACCTCATCTTCAGCAGTTTTATTTCCCTTGTTTACGGAACTGGTTGCCCTTGATAAAACAGCCGTCATTGCATACAAGTGGATTGCTACATCTGCCATTCTTTTCATTAACAATTGTTCGTGGATTATTTCCTGGTAAAATAAGACGAGATTAATGAAAGCCAAGTTGACAACCTCCTTCAGACCGTTTCAAGTTAGGGACAGTGCAAAGTTTATCTTGTAACATGGCCAGTGCAAAACGCAACGGGGCAACTACTTTTTTGAGCTTGTACAGAACTGGGTCAACACTTTTTACAAAGCAATATGAATGGGGCAGTAACTTTTATAATCTCAAGATGAAGTTTGAAATATAAAATGGCTCATTTTGAGGACAAAATTGTAAATCATGCAAGTCGAGAAATGCTTGGAATCATGAGCAAGAAAATGACGCAAATGTCCTTGTCAGTCGTTTGCAAGAACGATTCATCATTCATTTCTCTTCATCATCTTCAAAGTCGATTTTTTCGTTGACAAAGACTCGTAAGGGCAGGACTTGATTTTGTTATGGTCTTTAGCTAATTCATCGTTGGTACTTTACAACATCTGTTGTTCATGATTACGGGAGACACCTTTTCTAAGAAAAGGGTGACGGGGCAGTTGGTTTTTTTGCAATAATTTCATACAGGGCGAGCAGATTTTTTTGCAAGAATTTTCGTTCTCCACCGGCCATGTAATATAACAAATAGTTCGGTAAATCAAGGGCAGTTCGGACACTAATGTTGTTGTGATTTCCGAACTAACCATGAAATAATAATGAAATAAGCTAATTTACTTGCCAATCAAAATATTTTTTGCATTCCGTTAACGACATCTTGTCTTGCTTAGACCTTGAACTTCAAGTTCTAAGCAACGACAACAACATTCGCCCCCCAAACTAATTCAAACGAAAATCCCCCGCAGTGACGATTCCAGGGAAAGGAGAAGGTAAAGAGAGACACTAAATGATTAGTAAGTAAATTATCTTATTTCGCTATTATTTCATGGTTAGTTCGGAAATCACAACGATAGTGTCCGAAATGCCCATGGTTAAATGTTATGGAATTATCATTGTTCTTCAACTAAACCCGAAAATTCTATGAAAAAAATATTTTTGCGAGAAACAGTAAAAAGAGCGTAAATTACCTTTCCAAACTTTTGCAACAGCTTTTCAGACGTGATGCCAAATGACGCAAGGTTTTTGCCAAGTTGGTCAGCACTCTCCTGTGAAAAGATTTTTCAAAAGATAGTCACGTTCTTGATGAGGTGAGCTGTTTTAAAAAGGTGAGTAAGGAATGTTAGGCCAATGAAAACTTAATAACGATATGGACAGCATCATTTGAAAGGATATTCTATGATGCTTTTGCTCTGACTGTGAAAAAAATCTTGCAGAAAATATTCGATTTTAGGTTTGAGTTAGCGATCATTTAATCTAGCTGCCTACAACAAGGGCAGATTTTGTAAGACAATAGCACGAGTTGGTTTTGATTGACATCACAATTCAAAGCGATTAGCGATCGCAGACAAAGGAAATTCTCTCAACCAGAAATTCAAAAAAACAAAGCCGCAAAAGTTTCTCTGAAACCCTAGTAGCTAGTGGGCTCGTTGTGCATTCCATGAATTGTTTTTAAGAGCAAACATGAGCATAGATCGAGAGAAGAAGGATATATCTACACATCTACCTCGGACATCTTATTTATTCGGTTCAGAAGCTGAGCAGTAAGTGTTTCAATTACACCCAAAAAATAAGAGAATTGAATCGCCTCCCAATCGGCTTTTGAATAAAATAAATCAAATGCCCGTGGCCAATGTGTAGATATATCCTTTTTCTCTCGATCTATGCTCATGTTTGCTCTTAAAACAATTTCTGGGATGCACAACGAGCCCACTACCTACTTGGGTTTCAGAGAAACTTTTGCGGCTTTGTTTGTTTTGAATTTCTGGTTGAGAGAATTTCCTTTGTCTGCAATCGCTAATCGCTTGAATTGCGGTGTCAATCAAAACCAACTCGTGCTATTGTCTTACCAAATCTGTCCTTGTTGCTGCCTACACCTACAGCATTCATTTCCAAAGAATCAGAAAAAATAAGGCCAGTTGGGTCCCAAATAGGTTCCAGATCTTGAAAAAGGCTGTTGTAAACCTGGCCTCGTATTGATTCTATACGACCTATACAATTGGGCTTAAATCCTCTGCTATTTTTCTCAAAACCAAGCCTAAAATGCCACAGTTTTCCAGAACCGCCGTACCATGAAATTTGCCATCAGAACTGAGATGAAAGTTCATTCAACCCATACTTGCAAAAAATGCCTTCCTCTAAGCCATATTCTGAGAGGAACGCAAAGGCGACAAAAAACTGTTAAATTTCAAGAATATTTGCAGTGTCTGCAAACAAAGCTTGTACCTTTCGTCGATTAGCGTACAAAAACATTGCAATAATGTTGGCAAATATTCTACCAAAATGCTGATGTATTCTTTAAGCATAATTGTAAATCTCATTGCATTCTCACGATAAGTACCTAAACGGAAGATTTTTGTCCGGGTTTACAGCTCTAAGGAAATAAGGCCCTAACAGGAGCGACAACAACAACATCAATTTAGTTCAATGAGATGAGCGTAAGTTTAGGATCCTTTTGGAGAGAGGCTAGTGCCATTCCATACCTTCAGTCTGTCATCTACTCCAGCAACGTCTGTTTTTGCCTTGCCTAAAGATTCTTGCACTCGTTTCGCTGCTAAATTGTAAATAAGTCCTGGAGCTTTCAAAGGATTCCTCATCGATCTAAAAACAAGAGAAAATATAATTGTACAAATCGTAGGCTTGATTAAAGCCTCTTTGAAAGTTCCACTGGGAACTAAGATTGCGTTCACATGATGCCGACAAAATGCCGTTTTCAAAATGTGCTAGTCAGAGTTCCGTTTTAAAAATCTACCGTTTTCAAAATATGCCGGCAAAAATTGTCACATTTTCACCGTTTTCAAAATATGGCGGCATCGCGTGAACGCAGTCTAAGAGTAGATGTAAATATTTTGTTGATACGATTTGGTAAAAAGCTTTCGATATAAATCTGGATACCAACATGTCTTGAATCTCAGAACATTCTCAAAGACACAGAGCTATGATTTATCTCAAAGTTTATTCTATGCTTTATAAAAAAACATTAACTTATTTTCAAAATACATTTTATAATTCCTAAGATTTGCAACAATATGGAATTGCAAGAAAAAATGTCAAAAACAAATATTTTCTCGAACTAAATTGTTTTATGTGATTTTTTGGCGTAGTCATGATATTTTAGCACTGGCTCAGTGTTTTGGCCGGTGGTTCACTGGACGAGGGAGCAACGACGGCTGTTGTTGTCGTTNTATGATTTATCTCAAAGTTTATTCTATGCTTTATAAAAAAACATTAACTTATTTTCAAAATACATTTTATAATTCCTAAGATTTGCAACAATATGGAATTGCAAGAAAAAATGTCAAAAACAAATATTTTCTCGAACTAAATTGTTTTATGTGATTTTTTGGCGTAGTCATGATATTTTAGCACTGGCTCAGTGTTTTGGCCGGTGGTTCACTGGACGAGGGAGCAACGACGGCTGTTGTTGTCGTTGGTATCTCTCGGTTGGGGTCCCTGTTTCCCAACATTCTCGGATTCGTAGCTCGACATCTACTGCAAAACAAGTTTCTTCCTTTAGTCATCGGTAAATTGGTTTGTATGTAGCTTTTTGTAACCGTATCTTTAATTTTAGTTTAGTTTTATGTCTTCTATGGCATGGCCCCGGCGTAGTCACGATATTTTGCTCCTAGGGGTATCGTCTTTGTAGTGTAGTAAAGTGTTTTGTAAGTAATGTCGTAGGTAATTCGTCTTTGTAAAAATTTTTAGATTGAGTATGAAAAAAAAGAAGAAAAAAAATTTTTTTTGGCGTTTTCTATCCAAACTTTGCAATTCCAGCTCATTGTGGCTTTATAGACTTATTACATGATTCATGATCCATTCCTCCTAACGATACCCTTTTTACAATACCCATTCCGCTTCAATGAAGTTTTAGCAGTATGGCTATAACAGTAAATAGCAATTCAATTCAATGGAGCAAAACTTAGACGAAATGTCATCAGTCTAGTGGCTTTATACAAAGTTGTGCTGGGCAACTTGCTACTTTTTGCTCTGAACTGATAATTTATTTAAGAGTGGGCGTATCAATGTTTGGAAATACCATCTTTTGCAAACACGCAAAGAACACTTTTGGATAAATCATTTTGCCATTATTCATCGTAACATAAATGTTTAAACAGAAACCAAACAAAAAAACTGTTAAATTTCAAGAATATTTGCAGTGTCTGCAAACAAAGCTTGTACCTTCGTCGATTAGTGTACAAAAAACATTGTAATGTTGGCAAATATTCTACCAAAATGCTGATGTATTCTTTAAGCATAATTGTAAATCTCACTGCATTCTCACGATGCTAAGTAACTAAAACTCAATTTTGAAAATCTTGGGGTGAGTGGCCGGGCAGCTTATACATTTTCCATCAGGTGACTGAAGTTAAGATCGGTCGAGTGAGGTCAAACTCCGGATGGGTGACCTCTCGGAGGGCTGACCTCGCAACTCACCTCGTCGTCCTTCGGAAGGGACGTTAAACTATGGGTGCAATGTCTGGATGCGGCACGCATAGAGGACTTAAATTAGGTTTAAGTAGCTAGAAATACTTCCAGCCTATTCAAAAAAATTAATTGCTGAAAAAACTGGTGAATTTTCCAATATTATTGACTTGATATCCAGTGAGCAGTGGCCTTTTAAACTGGGTTGTTCTATTTTAATCACTCGGTACTGAAACAGCCAGTTTCTCGAACTCTCTGAAAAGAAATCAGTAGAGTCTGCACGCAGGCTACTATTAACGGGAGTATGCAAAACATCAGAAGTGCAAAGATTCAAGACTAAGAGGGTAACAAGAAAATGAGGCAAGATCAAGAAAGGTTACCTCAGGTACCAGAGCTTCGATAAAATTTCAAAAGGAAAATTCAAACTGGGGAATCTTATTTGTTGGCTCTGGTATGGTACCCACAGGGTAAGAGCAGATACGAATGGGGGGGGTTAGGGTATAATTTATGGCTTCACTTCATCATCTGTCGTAATTCTTTGCCAGCATGTTGCATACCAGTCAGTGCGATATACATTCGTAAAATTTCATTTGTTCCCTGCAAAAGAATTAAGGTAAAGCTTTAAGGTGAAATTTTAAAGGCGCACCTATTTCAAGTCAAGCGACCATACTCTTGGGAAGTTTTGATATAATACTACTTTTTGCATTCATGGCACAAGTTTTCGCAGCACGAAATATCTTAAAGAATTAAAAAGATGTTTTATCATGAGTTTCATCATTTGACTTGAAAACAGATGTAAAAAAACCTTTGAGGATTAGGTACATCTATCACGGCTCGCCGAATGAATTCGAAAGTTTTGAACAAATACTGCAGGAAATGCTGCGACAAAATCTATTCAGTCATTACAAATTATTGTCCGTGCCATTCCTGACAAACCTCTAGTAGACTTGCCCCAAGTCTATCTCTTCCATCCGTCTACCGTTCCCTTCACAGTAGATCATGGATCCGCCATTTCCTGGATCCGCGATTCCAACATTCCATCTCTAGAGCTCTCTCGACGGAATGTTGGAATGGCGGATCCAGGAAATGGCGGATCCAGGAACTACCGTAAAGGGAATGGTAGACGGACGGAAGAGATAGACTTGGGGCAAGTCTAAACCTCTAGTAACTGCCTATCCAAAGGAGACTGATAATCCAAAAAGACTAAATTGTTTACATTACCTCGTAGATCAAGAGAATTCTTGTATCTCGTAGTATTCTTTCGTATGGATAGCTTTTCATATATCCCATACCTTGAAACAAAGCAGACAAATAATGAAGTATTAATGCACGAAAGCAAGGATGCTCAAACGATAAGCATGGACTGAATCATAAAACTTCAGCAGCAAGGCGAGCTTCGGTATTTTGAAGAACACCAACTTTTAACATTAGCATCAGTTATTTTCTAATTCGTCTAACTCAATCGAAAATAACTTTATTTACTTATCAACACTACTTTATAACTAACGCTACGATACAACCAACAATTGATATTTTAAAGTACAGTATGGTCAGCCTAGTGATTCTCAGCCAAAATGTCGAGCTCCCAAACAAATTACTCCTCAATTATCATCAAATATCAAGGTTCTTGAAGGACGGGGAGGGTGAGGTGGGGTGGGTGGGGTCGTATGTCTTATTACCAGAATCACTATCGACGTGTGATAACTTTGACCTCATTCTTTGCTTATATACCTTGCGGTCCCTTGGGCCTTATTCTATGCAGTACTGCCGCTTACCTATCTCAGGGGAACCTACCCGCTTGTATATCTCATGGGATAAGTAAATATCATTTACAGTTCTATCTTGGCAAAGATTTACCTCCAAGTATTTGCAGTGCTTCGTTCACGCCACTCCAAACACCTTCTGATCCATATACCTAATCGAAAAGGAAACTCGTTGAGAATAATGAAATTACTCAAGGAATCTGACAAATTTGAGCCAAGGGAGACAAGAAAGGCGGCTGTATTAGCATAAGTTCCAAATCTTTAAAGGTTTATGTAAAATTCTATGACCTACCGGGTGTCCCAAAAAAAGTATTCCCGTTTACAAAATCACAAAAAATTGATTATCAAACCTTTGAAAAATTTTCTTTTTGAATTGCTTTGTCAAAGACCTAAAAATATTCATAGATGATAAAATGTTTGCTTTTGACACAACAAGGTAGAAAAATTACGCTTTGAAAAACCTTATTTTGAGCAATAGTTTTTAAGCAAAATACTCACTCTTGCCTTAGAGTCAACATTTTCAATGTTTTTATTAGCATTGAAGTCTCCAATGATAGTGTGCATTTCTTTCTGTCATTTATGACCAAACTAGAAGCTTTACATGCACGAAGAAATTGATCTGGCAATCATCAGATCTTTTTTGCAGTATGATTCAAAACCAGGTAGCCCTAAAAAGAGCGAAATTTGCTCATTTTAAAACCACTTACAAGACCAGCTATATCTTGGAAAATAATTTGGTCCAAGATCTACTTGACAAAGAAAGAAAATTGAAGATCGGCCATGTAATCAATTTTTGGTGATTTTTCAAACAGGAGTACTTTTTTGGGACACACGGTACTTCGCAATGGCTTTAAAAAAACTTGAGCTACCTTGTTACTATTCTAACCGTTGGACATTTCTGAAATTTTCAATACCCCTTCGAAGAATTCAATATCCCTTCGACGAAGTCAAGAAAATTTTGAATGAGAATCTGAAACCATCGTAATGATTTCTAAATTTCTTGTGGAAGCATGGACTGATTTTCGAACATAGCCTTAAATAACGGACTCATCATATTAAACCCATAAACGCAACAAAAACACCGAAATCAGTAGAAAGAAGACTGTTAATTCCTGCAAAAGAAACAACAACCAAAATAAACTTTGTTTCTTTTACAGGACTTAACAGTCTTCTTTCTACTGATTTCGGTGTTTTTGTTGCGTATGGGTTTAATATGATGAGTCCGTTATTCAAGACCATGTTCAAATTTTGTACCACGAATCATTTGTTTACAGAATGATTTTCAGAAAGACCACAGCTAACAAATTTCTACAATGTGGTAACAAGCACAAGCCTTGCAGTCTCCTCTTGGCTTATGATCTAGAAATTTGATGACGTCCCATCCTCAAATGAGTTAAAATCAATAAGAATGTTTACGAATTCATAAGAACTTTCTTGAAATCTTACGAAATTCAAAAACGAATTCTTATGAGGGGGGGGGGTGTTAAGTTACGAAATAACCCCAAGAGGGACATTCAGCACATACATATACCGGAGGGGGGGGGCGTCAGTTCGAATGATTTTAGGTAACCCAAAAATCTGAGCTAATCTTATACTAGGTACCTGTAAACGAACATAACAGATCCTGAAACAACACATATTGAGGTCAGGATTTCCTCTAAAGGACCCAGAAATTTCAGTATAACTATACCTGATGCCAAGAAAGACCATGGCCATAACTTCAGTCTATTTTGACCCAAAAACGTTGCTTGTGGTACTATTCTGACCCAGAAATATAGGACTTACCTTCCCGTATATGCATATGCTAAAATAAATGTCCCCCTGTGAAAGATTTGTACCATACCTTGCACATTGCAGCCTCTAGTGAGCAATCTGGTGCACCTAAATCAATCATCGATGACGTCATATATGCCATAGATTCAATAGCGTATGCCAAGAGAGACATCCTTGCAAATTTTTCCTGTAAAAATAAAAATCACGCCATTCATAGAGCGCAATAGACTCATGAGATAGTCCCAGTTATCGCAACAACAACAACAACGACAACAACAACGAATTTTGTTTGCTCAAACTCTTCTTGCGTACAATTTTCTTCCTTTATATTCAGTTATATTTGTAATATTTGTGTCTCTATGTTAGATTTTAATCACGGCAGGGTAACTATTCTTTCCATGCTCTCTGTTGTACCGTTTCGTAATTGTTTGCTACGGACGATTACACTAAAGATGGTGCGATGGCAAGGAACTATTTACCGAGATGCATGTGTTCTTTCATTGAATTCCTTTAAAGCCGTCGGGCTATCAGACACGTCTTATTTTGGTCGGGGGGGGGGCAAAAAATGCCCCCTGCCCTGCCTAACTCTTGACCAGTAATAGGTAGAGCAATCAAATTTGGTGTGCTAATAGCTCCAGGCATGCACTTATAAAAAAATTAAAGATTAACTCAAAATTAGCAATCATTATTGCTCACATCAGCATTTTTCTTTGTGTGGTCAAGAAAAGTGACAAAATTGGCCAAATCTGGAAAAATGGAAAAATAAAATTTCGAGCATAATTTCCCTCCAAACATAAGAACTATAATGAAATACATCGAATTACACTAGTCTGCAAAATGAATTTGCAAAATACTGCAATTCTGCTACTTTTTTCGCGAAAATTGTTATTCGAGACTTTGCGATTTTGAAAGGGTCAGTCCAGGAAAAATGTCTCCATCCCCCTCATCTGTCAAAATATTTCAATGAAACTTTACTAGTAGTAGCAAAACAGGTAGCTACGAAAAGTCAAAAAGTTTCATTACCAGAGACTTCTTCATTGAAGAGTTATCAGAGAGTTTGCAAATTTGCCCCCCCCCGATCAAAATAGGGTAAAGGAATCGTAATTAGAAGGCAATTCATCTTGGTAAAAAGTTCCTCACCGCCATCTTTAGTGTCATGGTCTATATTGCAAATTTCATGAGAATGAATAAAGGAAGAGCATCCAACCTGGATTTGACCAAATTCTGATAGAGTTTGTCCAAATTGTTTTCTCGTTGTTGCATGCTCTGAGGCCATGGCTAAACAGAGAAAATTCTATCAAAATCCCTGGCTTGATAATGGAAATACCTGTCACAAATCTAAAAAGATCTGTCTGAAATGTAATTATTTATTACCTGAGGGGTAAATCACTCTAAACATCTCGTACAATTTCGTAGAAAATCCTAAAAATGTTCATAATTCCAAAAATCATTAAAACCTTGAAAAAAAGAAAGAGCTTCAAAAACTTTTACAAATCCTACAAAAATCCTAAAAATCTCAAATATCCTCCCCAACAAATGATAAAGATTCACAAAAAACCTTTGAAAATTCTTTGAAAATCTCAAAATTCGTGTAAATCCTCAAACATCTCAGAAAATCTTGAAAAACCATCCAAAATCTTGAAATTTTTTGAAAATCTCCAAAAATATCTTCAATAAGATAAAAAGAGCTCAAAATCTTTAAATCTCTTAGAAGTCTTCGAAGTCTTAACGGATTTATGAAATCTTTGAAAATCTCGCAAAAATCTCACAAATCTTTGAAAAATCTGAAAGCTTGTTGTATCCTAAAATCTCGAAAACTATTTTTCAGCTCTTTCAGTCCAAATGATTTGTTCCAGTCAGTGAAATTTGATTGAAATAATTGATTTGATCTAAACGATTTTTTTCCAGTCAGTGAAATTTTCCGAAACTGTTGAGAATTTTATTGCTAAGGAAACAAACTTAGGTCCCTTCGAACCCTGGATTGGATCAAGCCCAAAGTTGAGAGGGGGGCAACCTAGACAGAGGGCGCCGAAAGTAGAATGCAAGGAAAGTCCGCAGAAGGCATGCGAAACTCTTTGGACCCCTGGTTACGAAAGCCCTTAGGTTTCTAACAAAATACCAGAATTGTGTGTTCTTCGCCAAAGTCAGATAGAAACAGTTCAAGTGAGTACGTTAGTGCCACAGAGAGGGCGCACTCCTTGCCAAAAGGGAGCACAACGCTGAGATTTCATCCTGAAGGGAGTCCTAACTTGCTACCAGGGCCGTAGGAAGCATCTTGAATTGGGGGAGGGGGCATGGCACTTCATGGGCACTTCTATATTAAGCTAAAGGGATATTTTCTGAAACAAAAAGGACACTTTTCCTCATAAAAGCAAAATCTAGGGTGGCACGTGCCACCAGTACCCGCCAGTTCCTGCGTCTCTGCTTGCTCCCCAAATCTGTCACTGCTTCGAAGTTGAAAGGAAATTTATGGTTCAGTAAATTTTGAGTGTGTAAAAACATTTTGCCTGCTCGGAAAGATCCCCTGACTGGAACTTACTACGAAAGAACAAACTGTTTTGCAATATGCTAACTCATTTTCGTAACATCTCGTATGCATTAGAAAGAACACAGGTAAAATGGGGAAAAATTAGTACAAAAGTTACAAGTACCTCTATTTTTACTTTAGCGTTTGCCAAATTTGCTAATGTTGTCTAGATTTGACCAGGCCAACCACGACATTGTTTGTGATACAAACAGTTCATTTCATTTCATTTATTTGGCGGCCCCATAGCCAAGACTGGCTGCTTTTCAGGGGACCGCAGAAATAAGATTCTTTAGAGTGGAAACTGGAATTGTTTGTATAACAAACATTGTCGTGGTTGGCCTAATTTAATCTCGACAAAATTGGCAAATCTGGCAAACACTAGAGTAAAAACAGAGGTACTTGTTACTTTTATGCTAATTTTTCCCAGTCACCTGTGGATAGAAGTAAAATACTTACTGATTAGCCGCCTCAGGCCTCCAGCTGCTCCTGCAGCCATGCCATATCGTCCACTATTTAAAATGTTCATTGCTACCTGAAAAGAAAACCAATTAATTTGAGCAAGGACTGAAAGGCAGAATTTGAGTGCTCACGTGTTTCATAATGATCTTCATCTCTACTACCTGTGCTCTCGGGAACTTTTCAAAACAAAGTATTAAAACATTTTCTGGAATGCACAACGAGCGAGCTAGCTACCTGGTTTCAGAGAAACTTATGCGGCTTTGTTTGTTTTGAATCACTGGTTGAGATAATTTCCTTTGTCTGCGATCGCTAATCGCTTTGAATTGAGGTGTCAATCTAAAGCAACTCATGCTATTGTCTGACAAAATCTGTCCTGGTTACATCAGTCTTTGTTCCCTGGAAGATAATGCGTCAAAATGAAGCGTTGGAAGAGAATATTATAAAATATTGTTATTAAACATTCTTTGATAGGAAAAAGGACATAAAGAGCAATTGTCACCCAGAATCCTTTGCAGGCTCAATGCGATTTCAGATTTAGTGTCACTACACAAGGGCCCTGAATTTACGCTCATCTCATTGAAGTGAATTGATGTTGTTGTTGTCGCTTCAGTGGGGCCCTTATTTGGACGTCTCCGTCCCAATATGACAAAAGGCCTTGGGGACGAGGTTGAGCTTGCCTGCAAAGGATTCTGGGTTACAATGGCTCTTTAAAAACTGTATGTACCTTGAAACCACCTCCAACTTCTCCAAGAACATTCTCAATTGGAACAGGAGTGTTGTCAAAATATACTTCACAAGCTGAAATAGAAACAGATAAAACGTCTTGCGCATACGTCAGATTTCGCAAAATGACTACATATAGAAACTACTATGAAATATATGTATAAAATCATTCGTGAAAATAAGCTTTTTCACGTAAGTTTAAAGAATAACAGGGGGTTAAAGAGAATAGACATAGCTATATCGACAAGCTGCTATAAATAGGCTGAAGAAACGCCCCCAAACGCATTGTTTCCTTCGCCACACAATGAAACGCCAGGCGTCAAAGTTGTTGAATACTATAGATTATATCTTCAACTTGGCCCGGGCCAGCATTTAACTATGTCGATTCCCTTTAAGTAAACTAAACAAATTTATGGTAAACGTTTCTCAGAAACCCCCAGAAGCTTCTCCAATTGCTTGCTGTGCACAGTTTATCAAAATGACTAAAAGCGTTCATGTGGCAGAGGAGTCAACTGAACAACGGAAACCTATGACAACCGCTATGCCATTCGAGTTCACAAAGAGAATACTCTCTGTTATGGGAAGCATTGAAAAAATCCAAGCAGTCTTTTCTGCTTGAATATGAACAAAAGCGCACTGCATTGTGCAACTGACACTACGCTCCTCCGCAGCGTCCTTCTAATTTGACTTTGTCTGTCCTTGTGTCATAAATTTGTTTATTTTGCTTAACCCCCTGTTATTCTTAAACCAACTTCAAAACGCTTGTTTTCACGATTGATATTATAATAGTTTCTATACGTAGTAATTTTGCGAAATCTGACGCATGCGCAAAAAAACGGAAGAAAGGAGCGTGCTCCTTCCCCTTTTCCCTTTTTTTGTCAGAAAGTTCGCTGCGAAGGAGCGTGCAACTGACACTACGCCCACTGACATCAAGTTGTGTGACAAATGCATGCCACACTAGCCTGGTATCACAAAGGAAATACCCTTCTCAGAATGGCCATCCCTGATTTTGATGTGAAGAACAAATTGCATTGTGGTCGAAAACAAATTGCATTGTGGTCGAACATGGACAAAAGGAGACCAAATGACAATTCAAAGGACTTTTTCAAGCGATGGCAAAGACCCAAGTACTGATAGTCCGTGAGTCAAAAATCAAGAAGTTAAAGATATCTTTTCGTTAATTCCATTTCAGGTATTAAAAAAGGGTCCAGCACCTTACGTCCGTTGATTTAAAGTCTGTTAGACAAGTCCAAAACAACATCGCGGAAATCAGGATTTTCCGTTAGGCCAACAACTGTTATGGCCGCTTCTGCACCCCTGCCAGCAACAACAGTTCTATCTTCTTGCTACTACCAACAGTAACCCCTTGGACGTCAGGAACATTCGCAGCTCAACTCATAAACGCTGTAGTTCTCAATCAAGATCTTTCACTGCGATACTACCCGATCTATTCGACAGAATTTCAGAACACGCTGCTTTTCTTGTTGGGGAGATGAGATACGCTTCGTCCGAGAAAACGTATGTGTCCCCCCGTGCAGTAGGTTAAAGCTCATGCGCAGTAGCGTTTTGGGGTCGAGTTCTGACGGGCGCATGGGCATTAACCTACTGCAGGGGGGGACACATACGTTTCCTCGGACAAAGCGTATCTCGTCTCCCCAACAATTTCGAAGTGAATTCATTGTCCTAACTTATTGTCAGCCAATCAAATAGCGGAATTCATAATCACGTGATACAATGATTCGCGCGGGAACTTTAAATAAGAACAGGTGGATTGCATCATCTTATTGCATCATCTTGTTTCAAATCAACATCAACGAATTCGCATTTATCAGCGTCCGAGCCGTTGGCGTATAGCAGATCTTGTTGATCTCTGTGTACGGGTGATGAAAGACTGCCTTCTGGCTCCCGATCTACGGGTCGGGGGGGCCCCACGTAAGCAACGCCAAATTTGATACTCGGACAAATCGTTTTTTTTTAAAGAACCGAAATTAATTCATAATTGGTACTAAAAATGTAGATTGTTCGATAAAATGATAATGATAATAATAATAATCATATTAATAAATACAATACCATACCATGTTGGAAATTTATCAAACAAAAATCTTTAGTACCTAAAGAAACCGGGCAACTTCAAAATACCCCCACTCTTCGAAAAATGATTGCAGCAAATTCACTTGCGTTATAATTACCAAAATTGATTTTTCTAATAGCTACAAGATTGAAGTATTTTCTATATTTATTTTGGTAGCAAGCAGCCCCGTGGTTAATTTGAAAAGTAAAAAAAAAACTTGTTTTGTAGAACATCCAGAAAATATTTTTTTAATTAACAAAATGTGCCCGAATCATTTCAAAAGACATGACAGAAAACTGAAAATCTTTGAAATGATAAAAGTGCTACTAAAGTTGTGCAACCGTCAAATGACTGCTCGTGCTGCATAATCCATTTCCAAATTCCTTGCAGGCGAACAGATTTCAAGAAATCGTAAATGTATTGATAAGTACGCATCCAAAAAATAGAAGAAAATAACCAAGAATAATATGGGATATTGACAAAAGATTACATCAGAAATATTTGAAATTGGTCTAGTGCAACAAGGGCAGATTTTGTAATAACAATAGCAACAATTGCGTTTGATTGACACCTGAATTCAAAGCGATTAGTGATTGCAGACAAAGGAAATTCTCTCAACCAGTAATTCAAAACAAGCAACGCCGCAAAAATTTCCCCGAAACTAGTAGGGCAAACTCTCGCCTTGTGCAAGCGAAAGGTATCTTTTAAGAGAAGTTATGTGCTTATAACGAAAGAACAAGAGTAGATCTAAAGTTCTGTCTGGCGGATTTTGTTTATTTGATTCAAAAGCCGAGCAGGAGGCATTGTAATTCTCGCGCATTTAGGGCTTAAATGAAACGATTACAAAACAGCTCCTGAATAAAATAAACAAAATCCGCCAGACAGAACTTTAGATTTACCCTTCTTCTCTCGTTATAAGCACATTAATTTCTCTTAAAAACCACCTTTCGCTTGCACAAGGAGAGAGTTTGCCCTACTGGTTTCGGGGAAAATTTTGGGGCTTTGTTCGTCTTGAATCACTGGTTGAGAGATTTCCTTTGTCTGCAGTCGCTAATCGCTTTGAATTTAGGTGTCAATCAAACGCAACTATTACTATTGTATTATAAAATCTGCCCTTGTTGTCCAGTGCATGATTTATCCTGGCCTGTTGTTGGAAGTGGGAACTTTTTCTGGCACACCTGGTATGCTTCAAGTTAATTTCTCGATTTAGACTTTATTAACAAGTGTAAAACGGTTAGCTCTAACTGAAATTTGTTACCTGCATAGTATAAATATTGAAAAATGACTGAAATAATTGAAGTATGAGACTGCTTACTATTTGATCCACGAATTCCCAGTTTGTCTTCCGGTTTGCCACTCTCTAAACCTCCAAAAGCTCTTTCAACAATGAAAGCTGTTATCTTATCTTTCTTTTCTCCCTTCATAATAAAACAGTAAAATATTTATAAGAACTAGGCGGTCATACTAAGCATTTTTACCTCCTTGCATCTTTTCAAAACAACGGGTTAACTACGCTGTGATATGTGACCGCATTTTCATTTCACATACAACGCTTTTACAGCGCTTTGGTCCTGAGAGCTGATTCCATACTATCAGATACAAAACAACGGGCAAAACGAGGTCCCGAGCTATATATTAGCGTTGTTTTAGAAAATAAACCAATCACAGCCTTGCGCAGTTATCACATGATCAATCATATCACTGTGTGACCGGGTGTCGTTGTACCGTTCTATTGGCGTACTTTTTGGAGACAAATCCAAATTGCAAGAAAGTGAAGCAATTCACATTACAACGGGAAAATACAGCAGTGTGACCGCAGCCAGTGTCTTCCTACTCCAATCACACTTACTCTATTTCTGCATAGCCGTCATAACTATTTCTTACCTCAAATCAGTCATTTGAGCGTTTGTGATAGCAAATTTTAGCGCCGAAAACGCTAATTTTTGACCATGCCTGAAGAAAAAAGCATAGCATAGGTTCCAAATCTTGAAAAGGCTGGTGTAAAATTGAGTGACATTTCTTTGTACTGAATAACTTTAAAGAAACTTTTGCTATTTCTCTATAATTCTACCGTTGGATTTTTCTAAAATCTTTAATATTTTCAGAGTTGGAGTGTTTTTCTTCTTTTTCAGGAATTCAAGACAAATATTCAAAAAACTTAAAACCATCGTAACTTCTAAACCGTTTGACGCAACATGAAGTAATTTCGAAGAAAACCATAATTTGTGAATGCCTACAATATGGTATCAAGCAAAAGTCTGTCATTCATCTAGTTTATGATTTAGAAATTTCATGACGTCACACCCTCAAATGAGTTGAAATGTAGAATACGCTGTAATTTTGAAAAATATTCAAAATTTCTGGAAAGTCCAACGGTAGAATTATAGATAAGTATCTAAAGTTTCTTTCAATTATTCTGATATTATTCTGAAACTTTTTTCACCTGTATAAATATTTTAAATGAAATGAAAATGAAGATGCCATAACGAGAGAATGCCATGCGACGCAAAGAAGTACGAGAGCCGTTGATGCAACGAGAAACCGATGCAGAGCATGCGCAACTAATGATGGCCAACTAATTGAATCTTTGACCAAAATCTTTAACGGTTTGCTGTGCACATTAGATGGGAATAAAGTAAAACATCATTAAATTTAGCGGTGAGATCATCGTTACCTTTCCTGTAGCCATTTTTCTCCATGAAAAAACCCTCTGTAATTACCTCTTCTAGGGAATCTGTGTTACTAGTGGCAATTGTGCTGTTGAGCGCGCCAAATTCAGTTCAGAGGATGTCAGCTTTTAAAACAACTCAAAAAGATCTTATCGCATGAGTCAATGGCGTTTAAATTGCCATCGCAGAGGCATTTTGAAAGTGGCCCGTTCTTTTTATACACCCGGTAGTACCCTGGGTACAAGAGCCAAATAATATTAAAATAAAAAAATTAAAAAAAATGAACGAGGAAAGAAAGTTGTTTATTTTCTTTCCTCCTTTCTTCCTTCTCTTCCTTCACCAAATTTTCAATTTCCTTCTAATTTTGAGGCTCTGGTACCCAGGGTAACCCGGTAGTTGATTCACGGGGTTTCTTAAAAGCTTGTAAAATTTGCACAACTTTCTTTAATTAAAAATTTGGATATCAGCTATATCATCATACCTTCTCGTTTGTAACTTCTGTTTGAGCAAAAACAGTAAACACATCTGCCCAACCACCATTAGATATCCAGATCTGTCGAGAAGAACAAACGTAGCTAATCTTCCTGTCTTTATAANCTCTTCCTTCACCAAATTTTCAATTTCCTTCTAATTTTGAGGCTCTGGTAACCAGGGCAACCCGGTAGTTGATCCACGGGGTTTCTTAAAAGCGTGTAAAATTTGCACAACTTTCTTTAATTAAAATATGGATATCTGCCAAATCATCATACCTTCTCGTTTGTAACTTCTGTTTGAGCAAAAACAGTAAACACATCTGCCCAACCACCATTAGATATCCAGATCTGTCGAGAAGAACAAATGTAGTTAATCTTCCTGTCTTTATAAAGACAAACTGTTAGAGAAACGTAGAATTCGCAGAGGCAGAAAAAATATTTTCCAATCGAACAAAAAATCTTTAAAAAGTAGAAACTTTCACAGGAAGAAACTGTTGCGTTTTTCACGTTTTTGGCCGAAATTCACAAAATTTTATTCTCGCAAATTTTGTAAGACATAAAATTCCTGCATTTCCATTCCCAGGAAATCATGCTATTCTCGCAAATGCGAAAGTTAAGTCCAAAAATCTGGCTTTTTTTCAACTCACGAAAGTTTCTTCTCACGAAAGTTTCTCCCCTTAAAGTAAGCCTGCCAACCTTCTACCTTATGTTTTGAGGATTTCGGAGTTAATTTTACAAAAATCCTGAGTCTATCAACTTCCAAGTTTTCCATTATAGAATTGGAACCAACCCAACACACCGTAAATGCTTTCAACCTGTCACCAAAGAGCCAAATAATCTATACCTTGGAACCATTTAGCAAGAAATGTTTCCCATCTGCGCTGAGCGTTGCTCTGGTTTGAATCGAAGCTGCGTCACTTCCACTGTAAAAGAAATACGAATGATTGTTTTCAAGACAAATTTTTGGATAGCATAGGTTCCAGATATTTAAGAAGGTTGATGTAAAATTGTACTTTATTATATGGCGTTCGAAAATACGGCTCCTCGGACCGGCAAAGGAACAATTCGATTGGTTCTTCATCGGTCCGTAAAAACCGTATTTCGAAGCCGTATTAGACCGGGCGTTGCCTTTAAAATCAACAATAAGTTAGGAGCTTCTTGTGTAGGCTTAGGCAGCAAGAATTGTCAGCCAAAGCTTAGCTTATTCCACGAAGAATTCTTTGCTGTAAACTTTGAAGACGAACTTGAAATCATACACGAAGAAAATGCCAATGTAGTTAACGTCGAAACGACCAACTACAATGATGCACAGGATCAAAGGCACAATAGAACAGTACAATACTATAAACAATGTTTTCAAAAGGTTCTGCCATATGATAAAGCCTTTATTAAACGATTACTCGATCCATGATGGAAAATATTTGGACTTTAGTTCCTTGTACGGACCTCACTGCGTTCGGTCCGTACGTCAAACTGCGGTCCAAATATTTTCCAGCATGGACCTCGTAATAGTTTAATAACCGCATAGTATATTCTTTGAAATGAATTGTTTCAATCGTTGGACAGCAAGGACAGATTTTGTTACACAATAGCATCAGTTTCTTTTGATTGACACCGAAATTCAAAGCGATTAGCGATTTCAGACAAAGAAAATTCTCTCAACCAGTAATTCAAAACAAACAAAGACGCAACAGTTGCTCAGAAACCCATGTAGCTAGCCCCCTCGTTGTGCATTACAGAAATACTTTTTAAGAGCAAACATGAACATATATCGAAAGAAGAAGGATATATCTACACATCTACCTCGGGCATTTTATTTCTTTGGTTCAGAAGTTGAGCAGTAAGTGTTTTAATTACACCCAAAAAATATGAGAATTGAACTGCCTTCCGATCTGCTTCTATACCGAACAAATAAGATGCCCGAGGCAGATGTTTAGATACATCCTTCTTCTTTCGATATATACCCATGTTTTCTCTTAAAAACCAGTTCTAGCATGCACAACGACCGAGCTAGCTACCTGAGTTTCAGAGCAACTTCAGCGGCTTTGTTTGTTTTGAATTACTGGTTGAGAGAATTTCCTTTGTCTTTAATCGCTAATCGCTTTGAACTTCGGTGTCAATAAAAAGCAACTGATCGCATTGTCTTATTGTCTTACAATCTGCCCTTGTTTCGTTAGACTCTTTAGAAATCCTCAATATTCGTCTCGTTTTGCTATTGAAAAATATTTCCAAATACTATGACATAAGAAAATTTCATGAGCTAGATCGCATATATTTTCCTGAAATCAGATGCTTTGAACACAAACGAGGTGTCAACATGCAGCTGAAAGGCTCAGGTATCTTTTGATATGCAGCTTGGTCAGTTCAAGATATGCCTACCGTCCGAAAAATGAGCTTCAAAAATATAGTATTCATTCCTTTTTTTGGACTAGAAGATGTGAAAAGAAATTTCTCAGGAGCACACAATTTGAATAGTTGTCAGATGTCTACCATTTTGCAAACAAGAATGTCCCTAGACAACTTTAAATCCACACGTAGAGTTTTCACAAAATGTTGATTGGAAACGGAAGGTGATACAGTAATTTCATTTTAAAGGGCATATGTCATATGAAGCTGATTGGTTCATGCAATACAATTCTCTCTCTTGTTTATTACAAAGCACAGGATCGAGGCTGAATTTTCATTGCAATGAAAATTCATGAAACAGAAATAAAAAGTCACGAAACAATGGAATTCCACTCCAAACTTTATTGTTGTATTANTTAATTACACCCAAAAAATATGAGAATTGAACTGCCTTCCGATCTGCTTCTATACCGAACAAATAAGATGCCCGAGGCAGATGTTTAGATACATCCTTCTTCTTTCGATATATACCCATGTTTTCTCTTAAAAACCAGTTCTAGCATGCACAACGACCGAGCTAGCTACCTGAGTTTCAGAGCAACTTCAGCGGCTTTGTTTGTTTTGAATTACTGGTTGAGAGAATTTCCTTTGTCTTTAATCGCTAATCGCTTTGAACTTCGGTGTCAATAAAAAGCAACTGATCGCATTGTCTTATTGTCTTACAATCTGCCCTTGTTTCGTTAGACTCTTTAGAAATCCTCAATATTCGTCTCGTTTTGCTATTGAAAAATATTTCCAAATACTATGACATAAGAAAATTTCATGAGCTAGATCGCATATATTTTCCTGAAATCAGATGCTTTGAACACAAACGAGGTGTCAACATGCAGCTGAAAGGCTCAGGTATCTTTTGATATGCAGCTTGGTCAGTTCAAGATATGCCTACCGTCCGAAAAATGAGCTTCAAAAATATAGTATTCATTCCTTTTTTTGGACTAGAAGATGTGAAAAGAAATTTCTCAGGAGCACACAATTTGAATAGTTGTCAGATGTCTACCATTTTGCAAACAAGAATGTCCCTAGACAACTTTAAATCCACACGTAGAGTTTTCACAAAATGTTGATTGGAAACGGAAGGTGATACAGTAATTTCATTTTAAAGGGCATATGTCATATGAAGCTGATTGGTTCATGCAATACAATTCTCTCTCTTGTTTATTACAAAGCACAGGATCGAGGCTGAATTTTCATTGCAATGAAAATTCATGAAACAGAAATAAAAAGTCACGAAACAATGGAATTCCACTCCAAACTTTATTGTTGTATTAACCAATTGCTAATGTGACATATGTGCTTTAAATTAGTAATATAGGATTCAGAATTTTCATTGAATCTCGTCTTTCCGATGGTATTATCATATACGTAGATGAACGTGATCATGGGACATCTCAAAAGATAGCCTAGCCTTTCAGCCAAATGGTGATACAAAGCATTTTTTAATGACGTTTGATTTCAGAAAGCTAGTTATAATCTAGCTTGTCAGGTTTTTTTGGAGTTATCCAGTACATTGTGAAAGTGAAACAGATGTAAAAAATAAAAACCTGGAAGGTTCAGTCAGTGCAAATGCAGCCATCTGCTCTCCTGAGGCCAGCTTGGGCAAATATTGTTCTTTTTGAGCATCAGTTCCAAATATCAATATTCCCTGGAGGGAAAGAAGGACCCTATGTGCAGTCAGTTTCCTTTTCCGTTGTCAGTCAAACAAAAAAATTATGCTTATTCTATTCAGGAGTTGTTTCGTAATTGTTTCGTTTAAGCAATACCTCCTGTTTGGCTTCTATATGAAATAAACAAAATCCGCCTGACAGAACTTTAGATTTACCCTTCTTCTTTCGTTATTAGCACATAACTTCTCTTAAAAACCACCTTTTGCTTGAACAAGGCGTGAGTTTGCACTGTTGGTTTCGGGGACACTTTCAAGGCCTTCTTTGTTTTGAATTACTGGTTGAGAGAATTTCTTTTGTTTGCAGTCGCTAATCGCGGTAAATTGAGGCATCAATCAAACGCAACTTGCTATTGCATTACAAAATCTGCCCTTGTTGCTTATGCAAACAAATGTGCTAATGATCAGCTAACGGGAGTCCCATTCATTCCAAGGTAGGAATTGTAGGAATGTGCTGATTTCAAAGAACGAGGAGTCAAAGTTGTCTCGAACTAAGGCATTCAAAACATTATAAAGCATCCACAGACGAATTACTTCTTATTATTGATTATACCAGATTTTCAAAATTTTGGCACTTGTTGATGATTTGAGTTGTCTTTCTATGTCTACTGAAACAAACGTTTGGACAAAAGTAATCTACATATGCCATATGCATATGAATTGTCCTTAAAAGCCAACACATACCTTTAGTCCAATAGACTGATGTGCCATGAGTGTTGTAGAGATGGCAGGATCTGTACAAATGGCTTCAACCACTCTTGCATAGGCAGTATTTGGAAGTCCAAGACCACCTACAAAATCAGGCTTCATTAGCAACAAATAGTTATCGCATCTTTGTTTTGATTTGATGGCTTTAGAACTACATGAAATGTGTTACCACTGTTCACTGGCAATTTTTGAAATTTCAATTATTTTCTGAATTAAAAGCATTTTTGTCTTTAATCAGAAACTTCAAAGAGAGCTTTGAAACAAATAAAAAATGATGAAAATCTTGAATAATTGAAGGAAAGATGATAAAATCTTAAAAAGACCTTTATGAAGGTTTAGGTTTATAACGTAATCATGGTACACAGCAATCTGTTGGTAGCTTTTCTGGGTTTCAGTTGAGCAATTTGATGATGTCACAACCTGAAAACTGATTGAAACATAAAAAGTGCTGTCTATAATCAAGATAAGTATCAAAATTGCCACTGGCCAGTAATTTAGAAAAGAAACTGAATTTCAAAAGTCATTAAATCAGTGGCAAAAATAGCTGGGATGGCTCAGTGGCAGCACCCTTGACGATCAATCTGAAGGTTGCCAGGTTTGTATTCCTGCCCTGCCAAAGAAGATTGAGAGTGTGGAGAGTCTACAACTCTCTGTAATTCCAGGCTAAAAAAATCACAAGGTACAGTATGGTCACATCGAGGAGAAGGATCAGGACGCTGCTTCAATAAGCTTAACTTCTCAGTGTCTTCAAACTGCCTTTGGATGCTAGGTAGAAAACTTAGAAGCAAAAATGAAAATGAAAATGCAATAACCATAATGTGCGATCTTTTTTGTTTGAAGATTTAACACCTACTGTATGCTGGTTTCATATGCAAATTTGATAGATTTTGGAGATCCATAAAATAACAGGCTCTGATTAATTTAAAATATACACATTGGATTTGCTGTATATAATACATTTATCAAAAAGAGTATAGATAGTAATGTACCATATTCTTCAGGAATCTGTAAACCAAACAGTCCCATTTCTTTCATTCCATTCATAACATCATCAGGAATCTTGCTCTCTTGATCAATCTTGGAAGAATCCACTAAATAAAAAATACAAAAGGGTTTACAAGGGTTCAATGGGTACAAGCTAGGGGTAAACTTGTATATGCATGATTCCCTAAAATCTTAAGTTTCAAATTTTCTGCAACTACGACTGCTGGAAGTACTACTTCACCTTGAAGATGTTGCTTTAAAGGACAATTCCGGGGTTGGTATGATTGATGATAAAATACGAGATAATATTGCTATGAATAATGTGTGATGCTTTTTCCCACTATTTTTCGCCTTCTCCTCGTGAAACTATGTATTCAAAATAAGCAATTTGAGCGAGGTGACATCATATCGCACAAACGAAAACGAGGCTGTGTGATTGTTTTTCGCCTCTTAATGGTTGCTGGTCTCTTTATCGTGTACTCATGCATTGAAAATGGCATGAGAATATGATCATACCAACCCCGGACTTGTCCTTTAATGGTGTAATACAGGTGAAGGTGAAGTTGCGGTTTTTAACACCAAGCGCTGGGATCGCAGAAGTAGAATAGGCCTAATCGAGTCCGCGACCCCTTGCAATGACGCTCAAGTGGAGGGGCTCTACCTGGGATAGAGCCATGTCCACCTGACTGTTCTGGCTGCAATGTCAGAGGATTACACCACTGCGCCACAACACCATTTCGAAACAATACAGGCCTTATGCATATTGAAATTCCTGCCAAAGAATTCTTAATTCAGGAGTAGGTTGTAGTCTTAACAATTCTGTTTAAAACTTCACAATCTTTTATATATCTCAATTGAATTCTTATCATTATGTGACGACTTCTTGAAATTCTCAAAATTCTTGGTGTGTTAAGGTGTGCAAGGTCTGTACTGTAGACATCTTTACCTTTTTCTGCAAAATATCTCTCCACCGGCTCCACCAAAGCACCCAGTAATTTTTGCTGCTCTTCATCAAGTGCTTGTGGGAAAGGTATGACTTCATCCTAGAAGTTGAAAATAAAACTTTAGTTATACTAAAGGGATGTTGAAAGGTTATAATGTTTGACAGGGACCCCAAGAAAAAGATAGACAAGGACACGACTTTGAGGCTCCATTCTTTAACTTCTCATACAGTATGCTATTGATTGCTATATTTCTGACCTCAATAAATGTGCATCAAGACTACATACAATAAGGGGCCTTCAAACCTTTTGATTTTCATATATTTCAATGGAATTGGGCTGTTAGTGGGGAGGAGGCTTTATCCAAGGCTGATTTTAATGCCAAACACTGGGATTGGAGAAGTAGAAAAGACCTAATGGAGTCCGTGATCCCTTGTCATGGCGCTAACAACGGTGGGGCTCTACCTGGGATTGAACACTGTCTGCCTGACTGTTCTGGCTGCAAAGTCAGAGGATTACACCACTGCACCGCAACACCTTCAAATCTAATAAAGTTGTTAATTTGTTTATGGGGCATGTTATTATCACCGATTTGGTGCAAAGCCAAAGGGTTGAGGGCCTGGTTGGAAACTTTGAACACAATTTATGTTAATGTTTTGTGAATATACCAGGGTGCATTCCATGTAAAACCTGCGCCGAAGGTACGCCGAGCCCTAAGCTTTTGTACGCCAGGCAATTTCAGGGAGAGAGAATACAGGTCATAGTCTATATATTTGATCATATCAAAAGAGACTGCTAATTCACATAAGGAAAGATCGAGGACAACTTCA
>REGL01000602.1:5586-15754 GCA_004194395.1 Aurelia aurita complex sp. Pacific | reverse complement strand
CCGTTCAGTATTTCGTTATTTTTTTATATTTAATTAAACGTCGAACAATTTTTTTGGGACACCCTGTAGATACAGCTGAACTTTGAGCAACGCGTTTCAGATCTGTTTTACCTAAACACACGAAATGCGACTGGCAGGCTGAACTGAAGAGGACTTTCTCGTTGAATTTGATAATATTAGCAAGCTGAACCCCGGGCAGATATCCCGGAAACATTTATACGGTATATTTCAAAAGGATATCAAATTTGCCAAATTACTATATATTTTCAATTCTTTTTTTTCTAACCCTCAATTCTTTTATATGTAGCTGTGAAGCCAAAATTCGAAGAGCGTCTCCCAGACCCCATGTATTTATTTAGAGGTAGAGTTGCAGACTTTTGGCAGGGATTGTAGTTTCTTATAAGCCAGTTTCTTATTTGTATGCAAGGACATGCTTCTTGTTTTAGTTAAACCATATTGGGTGAAGGAAATTAAAGATATCACACTGCCCATCCAGTCGTCCACGCTCTTTAATTGCTCAGCAGAATCTAAACCAAAGGCTACTTATGAATGGTATAAGAATGGCACAAGACTCGTCAATTCGTAAGTTTGACTTTCATTTATTCTGTTTCACAATTCTTACAGGGTGTCCCAAAAACTTATTCGATGTTTGATTAGATATTAAACGATAACGATGTAATAATGATGGAGCTACATGATAAGATTTTTTTTTATATTCCAATAAAAAATTACAATATATTTTGCGAGCTACACTACACTACTTACAGAATTACTCTACAATACGAGCTACCCGACACTACTTACATAATTACCCTACAATACTACTACAACGATACCCCAAGGAGCAAAAAGCAATGTCTGCCCTGAGGCCATTAACATATAGATATATAAAATAAGAAAAAGAAGAAACTGATCAAAATATAAGACAAGAAAAATACTTGACATGAACAAAAAGAACAACTACATAAAATCTACTCGTAAATTACTACTAAACGGGGAAAGGTGGTGGCATGTAGTTAGGTTTGGAATTATCTTAATCAAATCGACTAGTTTTATGGATATACTGCAAAGTTAATTGTAATATATTTCTATTAACATCATTGGAAAGTTCTTTATCACCATACAGTAAAATTACATGATAAGATGACCACGTCCCTGAGATATAGAATTAAGATTTTAAACATCAGAATCTTATCGAGTAACAAGCCTTTAAAGCTCAAGTTTCTGCGAAAGCTGAAACCAGAGGCCTCTGAATAGCATTAATGGTAAAAGTAGCATGGACTACCGTTTCTTTCGTTTCTAGATCATTTCAGAGCAAACCAAATGAGATTTGAAAGGATTTTCGATTACCTAATCTTCAAGGGTATGAATGCTTTGGGGAATGCTGTTGAGTAGAGCTTGAACAATGAGTCAGTGTCGGTGTAAAATTCTATTACAGTTTTCTTTTAATTGAATGGCATGGAAGGAACTTGGCGTTTTTTGCTGTAAATCTGCCGTGGAAATTTATTGATATCTTGATTAACTTCACAATGGCGGCATTTGTTAAATTTGATGCTATGGCGTCATCAAATTTCTAAATCATAAACCAGAAGAGCTACAGATTTCTGTTTGCCACCATGTTGTAGACCTCCATAAAATATGATTTCTTGAAGGTTATTCTATTTTCCCTCTATTGGTTTAGGATTTACGATGATTTAAATTTTTCAAGATTTCCCATGAATTTTTATAAAAATAATTAAATTGCGGCCATTTTAAAAAAAATCAAGATATCAAAAAATCTCCACGGCAGATTTCAATTCAAAGAAAATGTCACAGAATTTTAAACCCACCTTTTTAAAGATTCGAAAGATTTGAGCCCCAGGCTTTGATTGCCTTCCTCACCGGTTTAATTCTTATTTGCAGTGTTCATATCAAGATAGACAAAAGTGCCCTAAGAATTATCAATGCAAGGCTCATAGATAAAGGCATGTACGTTTGTATGGCAAGGAACAAACATGGCACCATCACAACTCAGTCTTTCGTTGACGTCCAAGGTGAGCTCTTTGATTTTTGCTTGTACCAAGTAAGTCAAAAATGTATCGGGTGTCCTGAAAAATGTGTAAGCGTTTGAACAGTTCCTGCGAAGGTGCCTTGGTTTCAATTTTTTTTATTTTCAGTTTATGGTATAGATGAGATCTTAAAATAGATTTTGCGACCTCGCATGTACAAATCGGGCCTGTAGTTGCAGAGTAATTCAGTTACACAGGCAAAATTTCTCAGGCAACCCATATCTGCTTGTGGCATTTTCTGCAAAAGACATTTAAACTGATGTTCTTTTATCTATTCGTTGCTATCTCCAAATGTACTGATGATGTTAAAGTTAGGTAATTGCCCTACATAGTCGAAATTTACCAGAAAGAATGCTTTGACCCAACACAAGAATGTATAGTGGAAAGATTGAACGTGATTCAATTAAACAAAATCCTGGTTTAGCAGATCTGAGCACTCGCCGAAATGTTCACAAGTAATTCACAGCGCTGATATTATAGTCACAATATCTCTGTCGTTAGGGAGCAATCATTTTTAATCCTGGGTACCAGGGCAGAGGATGATTTCACACAATTAGACAACATTTCATACCCCATCTTGAATATAGAAAAAAGTTTCATACCCCATCATCTTTCAGCGAAATGGATTGGTACCCCATCCAGAACTCTTTGAGGACGTATACAATATGTATGTTGTATGCACACAGGCCAATTTGTTCCAGGCGATTTTCATACAGGTCCAGTGATTTATCATTTTCAGTTGCCTGTTAGTTTTACTTTTAAATGTTAACTGATGACTGCATTTAAATATTTTTCAAGCAAAATAGTTTTGCACCTCATAAAGATTTCCCTTGATATTTTCATACCGCCACAAAGAAATGGGAAACATTTTCATACCCCTGTCAAAAATGCTCCGCCCTGGTACCCAGGATAAAAAATGACTGCTTCCTTAGAAATCATGATGCAGAGACCTGAAAATATGCTAAGACAAATTTAGAATACTATTAGTGGTAATGCAAGTCAGCTTTATTCCATCATTCTAGAATATTAGATATGTTTTAGGTGCAAAATGCTCTGCAAGCGCCTGCCCCTCTGATCTGACCCACTGTGCGCACGTCAGATATCCCGGAAATATTTGTACGGTATGTTTCAAAAGGATTTCAAATTCATCAAATTACGATATATTTTCAATTCTTTTTTTCTAACCCTCAATTCTTTTATATGCAGCTGTGAAGCCAAAATTCGAAGAGCGTCTCCCAGACCCCATGTATTTATTTAGAGGCAGAGTTGCGGGCATTCCCTGCAACCCCACCGGAGGACCGATCCCTAAGAAGACTTGGTTTAAGAACAATTTCAGGATAGATGTGTCAAAGCCTGGTGGACGAATTACCCAACACGCCAATGGAACACTCGTCATCAATAAAGTACAAGATATTGATAGGGGTATATACAAATGTGTTGCAGAAAATAGCAAGGGAAGAGATGAGACGTCATCTAGAGTTCGCGTAGTTAGTAAGTATCGAATGTTTAACTAATTTGAGTATAGACTCCAAATCTTTGAAAAAGTGGTGTAATAACATCATTCTTCGATTGAAAGAAACTTTTTGTGAATGTTTTTGTGAGATGTGCTGTGAGAAGTTGAAACTATTGTATCTTCCATATTGATGGAGGACAGCTTGTTGAATTATCAAAAAACCATAGTTTATGAAGGTCTACAATACGGTGGCAAAGAGAAGTCTGTCGCTTTTCTGGTTTATGATTTATGGATTTGATTACATGACTGCCTCAGACAAGTTAGAATGTTAAAAACCGTAATTTTGAAAAGAGTCAATTCATTAAAAGCGTTTACTGTAGAGTTGCAGTGCAGCACCTTACACCAACTACTTTTAAGATTTTGAGCCTTCACTAATAATCATCGTTTGAAGTTTCATCCAAAACGAATCCTCGATATGGAAGGGTTATCGTAAGCTGAATATTATCAATTAAATATTTCCATCAATTGGAAATTATTGATATTCTGAATAGATCTTTAGCTATGCTACAAGGAGCCTGGATTGGGCGTTATTTTTACGCAGTTTTATGTGCCAGGTTCGATCGAATGACGTTAGAGCTTCTATCGTGATTGTGCACATTCGAAAATTCTGCAAAATGTATCAACTTAGCGTTCGATTCAGATTCTCTTCAGAACAGCTAAAATGTCTATCAGAAGAGAGACGTTCGAAAGCACGAAGGCTTTCAGATGCCATACAATTGATGTCTCTGCAATTTGAAACGAGAAGGTTGCTAGTAACCTTCGGTCTCATTGCACAGACCTCGCAAGCTCGGTCTGTACTTTTAGGACCTCAGGCTTTATATTTTCCTGTACAACACTAAACTTGTTAGTATGCGCATGATATTGACTATAACTTATTTCTTCGCAGTTCCAACAGAAATAATCGTTCCACCAAGTGCCCCAGACAACGGAGCTACAATTAAAGAAGGCCGTGATCTTGTTTTGATATGCAATGCGAGTTACGATCCAAGTTTACAGCTGAGAATTCATTGGGAAAAGGATGGCGAAAGAATTAAAACATTTGATAATCGATTCCAGCTAGAACAGCGAGTTGGTGACGCTGCCCCTAGGCTACTGTTTATCAAGAAATTAAAATATGAAGATCGTGGAAAATTCACTTGTAAAGCTTACACCGTGTTGAGTACCACAGCTAACGTGAGATCCGAAGATGTCTCCACGAAGTTTCTGTCTGTTTCAGGTATTCAATTCGATTCAATTTTCCCAGGGGGGTCATTTGAACTTTTACATACGGGAGGGGGGGGGGGGGGTTGGGTCCATCTGAAATTTTCAAAATTCACGCAAAAGTATCAGCAAAAAATTTTTTATCAGCCCTAAAAATATCAAGTAAACATCTTGCAACTGAGCACATAAGCACAAACTACTCTCTAACAATCACTCAATGTAGAATTTTCCTTTTTTAAAACCTCTAGTGGAGAAAGAAAATTACTTTTAACTGTGTAACGGGAGCCAAATTATGCATTGCTTGAAACCACTATTATCAAAACCTACAATTTGTAAATTAACAACCCAGAAATTTAACAGAGGAATATTGTAACGCTGTTTGAACATTCATTCAGCGAGACGAGCAAAAAACATCACGTCGGCCATTTTGTTATTCATATCATATATTCATCAACTCAATTGACAAGTAAGTAAGATGTAAGTTGTAAGATAACAATCTTAAAAAGAAACGAAACAAACTAAATTACATATTTGGCCTAGTCACACACAAATCGAAACGAAGAAACTAATGTTTGCATATGATGCATACCAGTTTGGCCTTGCTACTGCTCGAAGTCTCATTCATGGTGGCTTCTCAACTTTACTTTCTCCATGATCACGCCCCTTCTTCTTGCTCCGTTTCTTGTCACGCCTTCTCAAAACAAAGTTTTATACTTGTAACAACAACAGCAACACTTGTAAAAACAACGCCTTCACAGCGGTTACACACTTGTAAAAGCAACGCTTTCACAGCGGTTACAAATATTTTTCAAATCAGATCACAAAGCAAATTCTGAAATTACATCTAAAACTGAAATGTTAGTCGATCAGTTAAAGGCTAACTTGGACGTGAACATTTTGTTTGATAAAATCGCGTATCATGTAGACACAGAAATTTGGAAAATGTTGGTAAGGGGTTTTTATGGGAACGAGAAATCTATGTTCGATTCTGGTCCATGATTTAATTGTGATTGAAATTTAAATTCAATGCCATTATCAGTTTCAGAAATAGAATTTAGATTTCAATGGCAAGTAAATTATAGACCAAAATCGAAGGACGAATTTTCCTTCCCGTACAAACTCTTTACCAGTATTTTACTAATTTCTGGGTCTAAGAGATGAGTGATTTACCAAACAAAATTTTCACATCTAAATTAGCCCTTGACTGATTTATTAATATTTCAGTTTTGAATATAGGCCACAACGAACCCCACCAAACATGTTAACTTTTTCTGCTCACCTGATATTAATTATAATTTATTTGTTTTAGCGCCTCCTGAAACTCCAACAAGCTTGAAGGTCACAACGAATTGCCTAACCCACAAACCCCACATTGAATGGAGAGTCGGAGAGGCAAATGAAGATACCATGAAATACGTATCTATGGAATTCTCATCAACATATCCGGATGATCTAAACACGTGGTATAAAGCTGGTATAGTTCAGGGTGAAAGTGCGAATCAGTTTGAATTTGGCTCAACACTTACCCCAAAGATTTTGCCTGGTAATGCTGAAATCCGGTTTCGAGTGATCGCTGTTAATCAGGTCGGTGCAAGCACCCCTAGTGCACCTTCTCCGGGATCAATGTGTGTCACGCCACCAAAGCGACCGAGCACCAACCCGAAAAATGTAACGTTGGTTGCAAAGAGCGCTTCGCAAGCTGATGTTATGTGGAATGTAAGTATTCTTGAGTACCGAATAATCGTCCTCCCCCTTCTTAATTTTTGAAAGATTTTCCAAGCCCCCACTTTTATTCCAACCCCCCCTTTATCAATTCTTGAAATTTGTGTTTATATATTCAAGATAAAAATTTACAATACAATGCCACCTCCTACTATACTCTCTAATTACAACTATACGACACTGCAAAGACGATACCAAGAGGAGCGAAGTGGCACGACTACCCCAGGGCCATAACATGAAACAAAAAACGAGGACAATACTAGAACAGTGTGCAAAGAAAGCAAACAAAAGGACAAAGAACAGAACGAACAGCATACGAACATTAAATTAAGCTACAAGTCAGGGCAGCCTGCAACCAAATAATTTTGAATTAAATGAAGATCCTGAACCCAGATATCATGGCTGGCAAAATGTCTTTCTTGAAAAATTGAAATNAACCGAAAATAACTTTATTTATTAACTAAACTACAATACACATATAGTAGTGAGGTCAGTCTAGCAAGATTGTATATAGGTGTGCCAAATAGAGCTTACACGGAAAACACATTATTCCTGTCGCTCGTACGTTCATTTGATAGATGTAACCTGAATCTCTAAAAACAGGGAGGGGATGGGTGGGAGGGATCCCATCTTTCATGAAAGTACTTGCTATCGACCTGTGATTCTCCACGCCTTGAAGAGCTTTTTATATTTGCCTACTAAGCACGCCTCCACGGAGATCGTGCAACAGTATTACCTTAAGGAACTTAACAATGCTACAACAAAATAGTTTCCTATTGTACTGTTAATAAATTCATTTGTAGTAGCATAGTCGAAAGGTTTGTTGTTAAAGAAGAGGAATGTCAATATTTGTTTACATGAATATTAGATTCTATATCTTAGGAAATTTCGTGGGAATAAACTTATGTTTCATTTCATCCATAAAGCTGTCGTTGCACAATAGTGAGACAAAATGGCCAACCGCTTGTTTCAGTCATCAGACAAAGTTTTGTCTTCTGAATGTCATGATAGCTCCATCATTTTTCAACGGATTTTTATGGGAATGGTAGCAAACTTTAACTGAATCTTTGAAGAGCAACTTCATGCAAAAGTTTGGCACGAATCTTTTGCCGTTTTGTCGCAATCTTCAGACAAACAGGGCACAATTTTTTGGGACACCTTCTATGTACTTTTCAAGTTGTATTCCACTCTTTGTTGACTATCTGTTTACATTTATTTTTATGCAGAGAATGAACATCCTTTATCAAGAAGGCAAAGATTTCAAATATGAAGTACGGTACAAATTAGTGGGTGCTCTAAATTACCGAAGAATTAATGTCACCAACTCGACATACAAATACTCCATAAAGAATCCTGGTACATTTCAACATTATGACATCTGTGTCGTTGCATACAATTTCAAAGGACCTTCGACTGCAAAGCCTAGCTGTATCAAAGCATACTCGTATCAGAATAGTGAGTATCCATTGTCTTGTAGACCTGGTCAGCTAATATTTGTGTTGTCTATTTTTTATATTCAATATACAATTTTTACAAAGACAGAGACGCAAAAACCTGGGGGCACCCCCAAGACTTTGCAATAAACAAAGAAGTGTCCTTTTTATTTTCAGGAAGTGCCCCTGTAGCCAGTTTTTGTCGCAAACTCATGTGCTGATTAGAGTATGGCTTAGAGGAAGGCGCTTTTTGCATTGATAGCTAGAATGAACATTTATCGAAGTTCTGATAGCAAATTTTATGGTGCAACCGTTCTGGAAAACTGTTTTTGTGGCGTTTTAAGATCAGTGTTTTTGAGAAAAAAGTAGCAGATTGATTTAGGCCCAATAGATCTTTTAGCTAAGATTCGAAGAAAGAATTCGAAGAAAGAATTCGAATNTCTACTCACCTGATATTAATTATAATTTATTTGTTTTAGCGCCTCCTGAAACTCCAACAAGCTTGAAGGTCACAACGAATTGCCTAACCCACAAACCCCACATTGAATGGAGAGTCGGAGAGGCAAATGAAGATACCATGAAATACGTATCTATGGAATTCTCATCAACATACCCGGATGATCTAAACACGTGGTATAAAGCTGGTATAGTTCAGGGTGAAAGTGCGAATCAGTTTGAATTTGGCTCAACACTTACCCCAAAGATTTTGCCTGGTAATGCTGAAATCCGGTTTCGAGTGATCGCTGTTAATCAGGTCGGTGCAAGCACCCCTAGTGCACCTTCTCCGGGATCAATGTGTGTCACGCCACCAAAGCGACCGAGCACCAACCCGAAAAATGTAACGTTGGTTGCAAAGAGCGCTTCGCAAGCTGATGTTATGTGGAATGTAAGTATTCTTGAGTACCGAATAATCGTCCTCCCCCTTCTTAATTTTTGAAAGATTTTCCAAGCCCCCACTTTTATTCCAACCCCCCCTTTATCAATTCTTGAAATTTGTGTTTATATATTCAAGATAAAAATTTACAATACAATGCCACCTCCTACTATACTCTCTAATTACAACTATACGACACTGCAAAGACGATACCAAGAGGAGCGAAGTGGCACGACTACCCCAGGGCCATAACATGAAACAAAAAACGAGGACAATACTAGAACAGTGTGCAAAGAAAGCAAACAAAGGGACAAAGAACAGAACGAACAGCATACGAACATTAAATTAAGCTACAAGTCAGGGCAGCCTGCAACCAAATAATTTTGAATTAAATGAAGATCCTGAACCCAGATATCATGGCTGGCAAAATGTCTTTCTTGAAAAATTGAAATGATAGTGAACATAATTCTCGAATGAACATAAAGAAGATACGTACGTTTAACTAAGAAAAAACTAGGAAAAGGACTATTTTCGATGTTTCCAGCCTCCCCCGATTGTCCCAACCCTCCCAATTATTATTATATTGAGCCATTGCCACTCCCAGCCCTCCCCCCCCCGATTTTTCTCATCACCCGTTTATTCGGTACTCGAGAGTAATAGTCTTGATTTCAATGTTATCATTAAATCCTGTGATGTTTGAAGAGCATCTGGAGTTGCAAGGTCATGGCAGAAGCTTACGCTGTCGTCAGTAGGCTTAAATTAGCTGTAATTTAGAGATATGATTAATTCTCGCTCACTGTAAAAATAAAGTAATGATGATGATAATGATCAGTGCAAACGAAACTACTTTAAGAGAGGAAATTTTCGCGGGAAGAAACTTTTGCGAGTTCGAAAAACGCGAAAATTCTGGAATTGACTTTCGCGAATTTGACCAATTTGGGAAATTTGGCGGGAATAAACATTCGTAAATTAGGTTTCTTGTCAAATTTCGTAATTTCTCAAATGTTCCTCAACTCTTCATCTTCAATGACTCTTCCGAATCGTTCATAAATATGCTTATTTTCTAATTCATTGCATTCAACCGAAAATAACTTTATTTATTAACTAAACTACAATACACATATAGTAGTGAGGTCAGTCTAGCAAGATTGTATATAGGTGTGCCAAATAGAGCTTACACGGAAAACACATTATTCCTGTCGCTCGTACGTTCATTTGATAGATGTAACCTGAATCTCTAAAAACAGGGAGGGGATGGGTGGGAGGGATCCCATCTTTCATGAAAGTACTTGCTATCGACCTGTGATTCTCCACGCCTTGAAGAGCTTTTTATATTTGCCTACTAAGCACGCCTCCACGGAGATCGTGCAACAGTATT
>REGL01000601.1:170767-186409 GCA_004194395.1 Aurelia aurita complex sp. Pacific | reverse complement strand
ATCTTCACAATTTCTGCATTTTTATTTCTTTCCTTTATTTGTTGTTGTTATTCTCTATGTTATCAATCCTATGTTAAATGTTATTTACTTTTATTATCTATTCTTTGTACTTTTTATCCAAGTAGTTCTTTCCTTATTCTGGAAGGAAATTTCATTCTGGAATGAAATTCTATTACCAGTGTAGTGTCACTGTTTAAATTTCATTCTGTGATACATCGAGGCACTACCGAAAAAGGACCCTTGTTTAGAGAATTTTAGGCCCAAAAACCCACCCGTATGGGCGGCACATACCCGTACCCTAAATATGTTATGTGCCCCGGGTCATTTGTACAGTTATTTTTTTGGGTTCCTGAAATTCTGGCTTAATTTTTTGGGTCTAAAATATGAAAAAAGGAAAAAGGTTGGGAAAAAGATAAGAAAAAATTATTTTTTTGGGTCTGTTTTCATTGTAGAAATTGTTTTTTTGGGTTGATGCCTTGTACCTCAGCCTGAACACCCCTATCCTAAATATAACTGAGTACCCCTCCTGGGCAGAACATCAACATTCGCCTCAAACGACTGATTTTGTCTCCAGGGGTTAGAACGCGGCGATCGTCACGCTGTCTGCTTACTTACAAAAGGCTTTAACGTAAACCAAAAGTCATGTATAAACAATAACTTTGGTATTTTTATGTGGGAGGGCTTGTTTGCTGAAAAGACGGCCTAATTGTTGACATAAATACACATTAGTCATAAACTTTTGTGTCTACATGGAAGGAAAAGAAGTACACAATAGAAAGCAATTNCGTTTTGTCATCACGTTTTGTCATCTCGTATTGGCATATCGAAATGCGTTTTAGATGTTAAATTGCCTTTTACATTAGAGATTGTCTTGTCAAATTGCATGTTTGAATATCATTTTGTTTGTTTGGATATCAAAATGTCTTTCAACATTTAACTTTCAATTTTGGCCTTAATCTCACTTCATAAATAACTTTGGTATTTTTATGTGGGAGGGCTTGTTTGCTGAAAAGACGGCCTAATTGTTGACATAAATACACATTAGTCATAAACTTTTGTGTCTACATGGAAGGAAAAGGAGTACACAATAGAAAGCAATGAAAGTTAAACTTTTCATGTAACATTTGCATCCAATTTGCACGCGGTAAACCAAAGCAAATGTAATCTAATCTACCAGATGACGAACGAACAGAGATGTTCACAACAGCAAATGGTCAAGACACTGAAAAATAAATCCATGATTTTATCCTATATCAACATTGGATGAAAGTTGGTCAAAAAAGGAACGCTTTACTTTGAAACAGACCGGCAAGAACTGTGTGCAATAAGTGGTTTACAAAAGCAAATGAGCTAAATGTTGCAGATAGGCCAAGGAAAATTGGACACCAGACAGTATCTGTTTGCTGTTTACTGCTGGGTTTACCAGGTTTACTGAATTGTGATCGATGGATAAAATTACTTTAGCACTTGTGAAAAACCAGGCAACACGTATATCAAGTGAAGAAAATGAAAATAAGTTTTCAAAGTTTCTTAAAAATGAACCTGATGAAACAGCTTTAGAAAAAGCAAGAGAAAAAGAAAGACAGAGACTCGAAAAAGCACAAGCTAAAAGAAATACAGAACGAGAAAAATTACGGGACAAATACAGAACGAAATATGACTTGGGAGGGAAAAGTAAAAACAATGATCTTGGGAGTGTGGGATCAGATGTTGACCCTAAAAAGGAGGAAAAAGGTTGTTGTTGGATAATATAGAGTCCACTTTTCAAGTTTCGTTTGATAATCTCATTCTTGTTTTGTGATAAAATGTTGTATCAATTACAATTAAGACAGTTACCAAACGTGTAAGATGATTGGGACCCTGACAATAATTTCCATTCACTCACCAGATTAACAATCATAATAACTTTATCTGATTTTTCATAATCTAGCTTTATAATATTCATCCTCAAAGACCTGTGTACAGGAAACTCACTTTTAACCTGGGACAGTCTTNCAATGATCTTGGGAGTGTGGGATCAGATGTTGACCCTAAAAAGGAGGAAAAAGGTTGTTGTTGGATAATATAGAGTCCACTTTTCAAGTTTCGTTTGATAATCTCATTCTTGTTTTGTGATAAAATGTTGTATCAATTACAATTAAGACAGTTACCAAACGTGTAAGATGATTGGGACCCTGACAATAATTTCAATTCACTCACCAGATTAACAATCATAATAACTTTATCTGATTTTTCATAATCTAGCTTTATAATATTCATCCTCAAAGACCTGTGTACAGGAAACTCACTTTTAACCTGGGACCTCGCCCCATTGTTGTGAATCAATTTGTCTATCATTCTCCAATCATTCGCATCCTCAATCCTATAGCCTGCACACTGAGCTCGAGCTGCACACAGCCTCAATTAAGAGCTGCAGCCAGTCAGTTATGGTGGACACTTTGCCATCAAAAAGTATTGTTCATCACAATTGTTTTCAAACAATAGATCTTTGTTCTAGCTAAAATTAGGAGCAGCAGCACGCCCTCACCTCCTAGTGTTTTTTCCACTCCACTCCACTGCTTGTGGCTGTGTGCTGGCTATTGTCATAGGTCTAGGTTTAGGGTTGTCAAGGCTGTATAGGGCTGACAAGAAACTATATTGAATAGGGCTGTCAGGAAACTATACAATATGTTAGTACCTCACTTCAGTCAACCATGATGTTACTCCTGCCCCTCTTCACAGTGATTGACCCAGTGAAAATGCAGGGTCTAACTTTCTTTGTAAAGGTTCATTCGTTGGAATGTTAGGATAGATTCAACTCTCATGTATGTATGCATGTGTGTATCAGGCGTGCATTATGTTCAAACCTGCCTGGGAGCGGTAGAAATTATCTGAAAACCTGCCTGCATATCAATTTTGTACAGCTAGGGTAGAGATGCCTATTACCAGAACCAGTAGTAATGCAGGTATCAAACAGTAAGTTTTTACACATGGAGCAACGAAACGATTAATCATATATTCAACAGCAGAACATGAGCAATTTGTACCATTTGTTTGCTATTATTCATCATCTTACCGCAATAACATTTCATCAAAAGCTATTTTAGAAAAACTGCCTGCAAAATATTGCTTTGGAAAAAGCTGCCTAGGAACTTTGTTCCCACGTTCCCATGTTTATGCATGCCTGGTGTGTATGTAAACTTTGCCATCAACATTAAAATTCAGTCTATCATGAAATATTGTGAAGAAAAAAAAAGAGATATCTTAATACATGTAAACGATATACAGATATAAAAGTTAAGATTTAACTAAGCTAAAAATCTATCCTTTGGGATCAACTGACCATCCACTTCAACAATAATGTATCCGCCATGCAAGAACAGTCTCAAATGAAATCTGTCAATCAGGAAAAAATCTCGTTTCTGTGCACCTTTATAGTAGTTATACAGGCATCCTCAGACACAATATTTTTACAATCCAATTAATAAACTTTAAGATGGTGGATCTACAGAAAATCTGTGGAAAACAAAGTATCTATACAAAATTTGATACTTTCTCCCATATATTTTCTTCATGCACTCTTTTCATATTGCACTATATATATCTTTTTGTAATATTTTGTCCTGAAAATAAAGTAAAAAGTTGTATCGCAGCCAGAAAGTATAAGTGTGCAAGTGTATTTTTCAAATTGTTAACCAATACATTCATAATGAGCTGTTTCATATATTTACAGTATACTGTAAGATGGATACATTGCAGGATGTACTTTGAGATTGTCATTCACAACCATAAAGCATTCCAAACATAAACCATATGACTCAACTGTACATTTGCGAAATGGCAAGGAGTTCTTCACTTGTTCAGTCTAGCCTCTGGGTGTAAGACACTGATTGACAACTTCCAGCAAACTTGAGTTTTCCAATGCAGCGGCAACACGTTCTTTGTCTGCTAACTGTTTGTTCACTAGGAAGAATAAAATATGATATCAGGCTATATAAAATACCAAATAATAATGAAACAGTTACCAAGAACAAGTGCCTCACAAAACTATGTGATGTCTTTCCAAAGTTAAATGTTTACTAGAGACAGGAGGAAAAACTAAAAACAAAGTGTCATTAAAATACCTNGAAAATCTGTGGAAAACGAAGTATCTATACAAAATTTGATACTTTCTCCCATATATTCTTCATGCACTCTTTTCATATTGTACTATTTATATCTTTTTGTAATAATTTGTCCTGAAAATAAAGTAAAAATTTGTATAGCAGCCAGAAAGTATAAGTGTGCAAATGTTTTTTTTCAAATTGTTAACCAATATATTCATAATCGAAAGTGAGCTGTTTCATATATTTACAGTATATTGTAAGATAGATACATTGCAGGATGTACTTTGAGATTGTCATTCACAACCATAAAGCATTCCAAACATAAACCATATGACTCAACTGTACTTTTGCGAAATGGCAAGGAGTTCTTCACTTGTTCAGTCTAGCCTCTGGGTGTAAGACACTGATTGACAACTTCCAGCAAACTTGAGTTTTCCAATGCAGCTGCAACACGTTCTTTGTCTGCTAACTGTTTGTTCACTAGGAAGAATAAAATATGATATCAGGCTATATAAAATACCAAATAATAATGAAACAGTTACCAAGAACAAGTGCTTCACAAAACTAATGATGTCTTTCCAAAGTTAAATGTTTACTAGAGACAGGAGGAAAAACTAAAAACAAAGTGTCATTAAAATACCTGCAGCTTCTGATGCATGGGATCCAGGTGTGATTTGTACATCAACCTTCAGAAGTAGAAACAGATAGACAGAGAAATAATTTAATTCATAAAATGGTGAAGTTTGATGTTGAAAAAATAGAAACACAGGTTGACTTGGGATGGTGTTACACAGAATGTAAAGTACAGGCCTTGTACACATTTGCTTTCCTACCTACCCAAGAATAAACCTTTCAGCTATTCCGAAACAACATTCGAATTGAATGATATTTTGATACATTTTGATGAATTTTTGAATGTGCACAATATACTGATAAAAGCTCTAACATCACTCAATAGAACCTTGCATATAAAAATAATGCTCGATCCAGGCCATTGTAGAATAGCTGAATGGTCCTATTCTTAAGAATCCTTGATATGAAGAGGAGGGGTTTGAGTTTCATGTTATGTATAATTACTATTGTGTATCGTCTGGTCAGAGTCTAACAAGTTTTCTGTGTCATGAACAGATTTGCAACAACATGCACACTTTTCTTGGCTCTTCTCCTAACTCAGTGCATTATAGTGTGTCTAAAGATAGAGATCGTGGCAAAAATTTTCTGGAATCTACTTTTAATGCTTCTACAGTATGTGTCCAAAATTAAGTTCTAAAATTGTTTGATGTATGGCACCACCATGTGTGAAAATGGCACATATGGCACCTTTGTCAAAATGGCACCCTTTTTTCTCATATAGCTTGAATGATTCCTACATACCTTAAATCTGTCTGGTAAAGATCGTAACAGCATAACACGTATTGCTAGTCCAATCAATGTTGCCATACTGCAATGTGGTATTGTTGGCGTAAACATGACTTTTACGTAATTATTATCATCATCTACTTCCACATTTGATTCTTCAACAACATTTAACTCTTCTAGAGTCAGCGGATGTTCAGGATCGTTAATTGACCGGATGATATCTGAAATAATTGAATATTAAATAATTATACACCTGCTTGTCCCAGTTACCAGAAATCATTTTCACCAGACACTGATCACAGTTTGAAAACATCTGATAAGCAGATATACAGTAGCATGTGCTGTGACTATGAAAGCCTCTGAACAACATTATTGTGCAGTTTACATATTGCCAAAAACTTGGGTGCTCTCACCTTAACTTAAAAGCAGAACCACAAGAGCATCAATTTTGAATTGTTTGCAATGCACAGTGAATATTTTTGTTAATATGAAGAAGAGCTGAAGAAGTGGAATAAAGTGCAGGCAATTCAAATGCAGGGGAAAGAAAGAGAAAGAAGAAAGAGGACAAGGGACAAANTACACCTGCTTGTCCCAGTTACCAGATATCATTTTCATCAGACACTGATCACAGTTTGAAAACATCTGATAAGCAGATAAACAGTAGCATGTGTTGTGACTATGAAAGCATCTGAACAACATTATTGTGCAGTTTACATATTGCCAAAGACTTGGGTGCTCTCACCTTAATTGAAAACCAGAACCACAAGAGCATCAATTTTGAATTGTTTGCAATGCACAGTGAATACTTTTGTTAATATGAAGAAGAGCTGAAGAAGTGGAAAAAAGTGCAGGCAATTCAAATGCAGGGGAAAGAAAGAGAAAGAAGAAAGAGGACAAGGCACAAAACAGCGTGCATACTAATGTTTTTACACATATTTCTTCTGCTCCATAACATGTTCCTTTGCTCCTCCTTAGCTGTTTCAGCTTTCCTTCGCATCAACCAAATATTCACTGAGCATCTGAAACAGATGCCCTTGCCTGTGATGCTGAAGATGGACAGTAGATGGACCTGTGTTGAAAGTCTGTTTTGGTTACGCCAAAGGTTTACGCCATGCCAATTGCCTAAAGACAATAGACCTATTGTTCTACAATTGATCTTGATGCCACACCAAACCATAGATATTTTTGGTGTTACAGTCTTTCTATCTACATTTTTCAAAAAATTCCCTTTTGGAGATTTCCATACGATTTTCATTTTCTTAACAGCCTGAGCCTGAGGCAAAACCCCCTCCCCCTTAACGGCCAAATGCCGTTAAGAATACGAAAATCGAAGGTCGATTGATGGCCCCTAAACTGCATAGCAGCATAGCTAAGTAGGATATATTATTAGAATATAGATCGAGGTACATCATTGACGAAGTATTTTTACCCCTGTCTGTGTAGTGTGTAAGAAGCACAAGAGAAGAAGAGTACATAATAATAATAATAACATGACTGAATGAATTTACCAAAAACTTCTCTTTCGTCGATTTTATCAGTAACTGCGTCATCTTGTTCTTCTTTGGTCAAAATTCGTTCCTTTGCTCGATCATAAATTATGGGGTTTACATTCTGCAACGCCATCTTTTCTCTAGTCTTGCTCTTTATCAACAGCAACAGCAACAACGCAACAACGACAAAGCACGTTTGAAAACGAGGGTTGATATAAGATACAAGATTGATTNGTGTAGTGTGTAAGAAGCACAAGAGAAGAAGAGTACATAATAATAATAATAACATGACTGAATGAATTTACCAAAAACTTCTCTTTCGTCGATTTTATCAGTAACTGCGTCATCTTGTTCTTCTTTGGTCAAAATTCGTTCCTTTGCTCGATCATAAATTATGGGGTTTACATTCTGCAACGCCATCTTTTCTCTAGTCTTGCTCTTTATCAACAGCAACAGCAACAACGCAACAACGACAAAGCACGTTTGAAAACGAGGGTTGATATAAGATACAAGATTGATTGATTGATTGATCATTGATTGCTTGATTCATTGATTGGTCTACAGATTAACTGCACACTGCACAAGTGCTAGATAAATTCTTATGTGCTAATATCCTTCGTACGCAAAACGCAAATATGATTGAAAAATACATTAACAATAATTTAAAAACCCATCTAGAAATGTCACAATTTTATTGGCTGTTCACTCTCCATTTCCTTTCCGCTGGATCATAAAACAGGCAAAATTCTTTTTCCAATGATGGGCTGCCTTTTGCTAAAGTTTCTACTATGGTAAGTTCTGGCTCGCTATAATGACCTTGGAAAACCAATTCAAAGGATATCTTGATTGGGTCAGATTTTCCGTCAATTACACTTATCACTGTTGTCATTGCAAAGGGTTCTTTTTCTACCTCTTTCGTTATGGTTTCACTCGATGAGTTGATAACAAAGCGTACTTTACGGAATACAGAATAAGGTCTATCTTTTTTTAGATCTAAGCCAAGAGCTGATAGTTTCAGTCTTTTATTACCATCTGGTCGTTGTAATGAATTGACGGTAAGTTTTACTTTCCTGACCAGTTCCCATTTTGGAATGGACATCTCAAGTCGTTGCATCAAACCAATCATAATGTCGTCACAAAATGCATTGATCGTAAGAGCTGCTTTTGAATCCAAAGGAGTCCTTTGCAAATTACCAATAACGAGTTTTCCTTTTTTTCTTGCTGCATTTCTCGGAATTTCATTAGCTGGACTTACACGCAGACTTGATCCTAGAGCGATACAAACATCAGCCTTTTCTGCATGTAAATATGCATTTGAAAGATCTTTTTGTGGTAAATCTTCACCAAAATTAATAATAGAATCTTTCAGTCTACCGTTGCATGAAACTTCCTCGCAAAATCTGCCAGTGAAATGATCATGAACTTTACGAGAACTTCTTGTGCGGAAATCTCGCAGATATCTTGCGCCACATTTGACACATATTTCAAGGTTCGTGTTGCCATGTAGTTCAGCCATAGAATCGGGGTCCATACCACTTCTTAAATGCAATCCATCCGTATTCTGGCTCACCAAATATTTCAAAATTCCATTTCGGTGCAATTGGACCATTGACATGTGACTCGGTGATGGAATTGCTTTCAAAACTGATTTTGTTTTTGCCTTTCTTGATGGAGCCGTTATTCCTTTATCTTTTAATTCCCAGGCTCCTGGACCGGTTGGTAGAACCGTGTTCATTCCTTGAAAGGAAAAATAAAGAAGAATTCACTCATAATTGTGAGACAGAGACAAGTAAACCAGGCGCTTGCTGGTATTTTTTATGTTATTGTATAAAACATTTGCAGGAATTTGCGTCACCATTATATCAACTAAAATGTCTTTAGTCGATTTTTCTACTGATTTTTGCATGTCATACTGTATGCCCCTTGCCTCGAAACAAATTCTGCATTATAAGTCTCACAACAGAAGGAATTGTTCTTCATAGATGACGAAAACAAAACAACAACAGGACAATGAATGGCACATGGCCTTTTTTCTCTCTTTTTTGCCAGATAGCTATATCCTTTCTTCGTTTCTATAGCAACGTAACTCATTGGCTACTCATTGATTTTGAAGTTCTGCCATAAAAGAAAGCAAGATAAAATAGACAGTTATTGTCAGGTCAACTTACTACAGTCTGTCTCAAATTAGATGTGACGTCAAAATCTCCGCAAATATAAACATTAAAGTGCTTTGCTTTAGTAATTTTGCGTTATCGCAAATCTCACGTTGACATGTAATTTTTGATAGACTCTAAATCACTCACCACTGCGAAAATCTGGTATCCCTGTGCTTGTACTAATTCCAGCTCCCGTGAAGATGATGAGATGTTTTGAGTCTTTTACCCATTCTGCCAATTGATCGAGTTTTGAACAAAAGGTTTCTGCATCATCAAAATATTCCTTCTTTTCTGATTCTTCAGATATCCCATAATTCCCTTTCTCTGCCATTCTACCTGTAATAAAACAAACTCTATGTCTTATACTTTACGCTTGTCGTCCGCATGAAAACTTTTGGACAGCAATATTCCATCAGTAAATGATCCTGGATCCACCATTCAAACATTCCGTCAAAGCACAACAGAATTTCTTTCTCTGTCTCCCCCTTTGTTCCATTACGGAATGTTGGATCAGGGATATATAAGCAAGGGATCGGTCAGACGGACTCCAGGAAATGATGATGATGATGATATTTATTTACAAATCAGCTAAAACTAAATATTCACTGATTTGTAAGCCCAAGGAAAAGCAATGCTTATCTGGTCTAGGGGGCTTAAATACAAGAACGAGAACATAACAAAACTTTCACTATTATATGTTGATACAGTTGTTAGAAAGTTACAAGATAAAGTTATGGAAAACATTACAATTATACGAAACAGATATACGGTCAGCTTTGAATATGAAAGGGAAGAAGAATTTTTTTGACACTGATGAAAAAAAAAAGAAAAATTGAACGGGAAAACATTTTGATAGAGCTGGGTGGGCTTGAAGCTTTAGTTTGTTTGTTTGCTTTTATTTTTGCAGGTAGTAGCTATGAACTTTTAAGAGGAATATTCAAGTAGTTTTGATTCTTTCAGGGTTTTCGTGAAAGAGTTTTGACTATCAATTGTGTTTACAGAAAGTGGGAGCCTGTTCCAAAGTAAAGGTCCCTTGATGGAGAAAGCTCTGTCATTCCATTTTGAGCTCATTTTCGTCCTGTTAAAAAGCTATTTGTCCGGGAGATTTCGTGTTCTTCTACCTACGATGATTTTCAATTTCTTTTGTTCGTCTGCTAATAAAAGTGGCCTGTTTTATTGTTAATTTGTTCTTCGCGCGAACCAAACTGATGAGAGTGCAACCAAACTGATGAGAGTGCAACCAAATGCGTATTTGGTGATTTCACGTTGATCTTTACAGCAGTTATTGCTGAGTTACTAACTTATTTCTTTCCTTTCAGGTTTTGAGATTATTTCGGTTTTCTCTTACAGGATTTAACGGTTTTTCTCTTGTTACAGATTTTGTTGGTGTTTCTTTTACAGGAGTTAACAGTCTTCTTTCTACTGATTTTGTTGCGTTTATGGGTTTAATATGATGAGTCCGCTTTCCAACGCTATTTTTAAAATGTATATTCCTAATCTCAGAGAAAATATCAAACCATTTTATATCAAAATATTCTATTACTGCACGAGCAAAATATCTTTTAACTGACAGACAAGCCCTACGATTAATAATGAAACTTTTTCGCCATAAAGCGCCTTTCAAAAAGTCCTCTTTGTACGTCAGGCAAGTTTCTCATTGCTCTTTCTAATTTCCACTAATTTTCAGTAAACGAAGGCTTTTAACATCACGTGGCTCTTCTTTGAGTTTAGGGAATCATTGTCACATGGCTTTGGATTTTCTGTTCAACGTTTCTATTTTCTTCTTTTCCTTTCAGTGTTTCAGATTAATTCGTTGTTTCTCTTGCGGAATTTAGCACTTTCTCCCAAGTTACAAGTCAGTTTGGTTGTTATCCTTTTACAGGAGTTTACAGATTTCTTTTGCGATGAGTCTGTTGTTTAAAGGGGCTCCGTCGTCAAACAGTAAACAAATCCGTAAACTCGCACGTGTCGGGGATTATCCATTGTTCTCTGCAGATTGTTTGTTGGCTTCACCCAAGCAACCAAAAAGCTACCGTTAAAAATCCACTTATATCCGAGCAATCGTAGAAGATATGAATGTTTGGTTTGTTCCTTAGTGAAGTACAATGATTAATGCCCAATCCTGTGTGATATCACCTTTCTAAAACTGCAAAAATCATCGTTTTGTTTACATTTTGACGACGGAGCCCCTTTAAGTCTATATTGAAAACCAATCAAGCATAACTGAATCCAATTTTTGTTGGGAAAATTAAAATCAATGTGATATAAAACTGTCTTAGTTAATTTTCATTTTTATCATTGATATTTTGTTTCCAAAGAGAAACACCAAAGTAAAGGAACGAAAGACAAGGCAAAGTGGGAGGATATAGAATATTTGTACAAACGAAGAGTTGCTTGCTTAACCCATAAAGCTTATTACGGAGAAGCACCAGAAGAGATAAACTGCCTCATAAAAAAGAGTGAAGCAAAGAGATCTCTCAGGGACAATTTGAAAATAGAGTTACCAAGATCTAGGACAGAACTGGGGAAGAGATCATTCAAACGTCACGCTGCAATCATTTGGAATTCTCTTCCTACAGTTGTGAAAAGATCAAGTAGTATTTACTCTTTCAAGAANACGCTGCAATCATTTGGAATTCTCTTCCTACAGTTGTGAAAAGATCAAGTAGTATTTACTCTTTCAAGAATCAAATCAAGGGAAACTCCCTTGCATTGGATAGGATTAATTTTGGATCTACAGCAACGGTAAACAACAAAGACACAAGCACTTTCTTTTATTATTAACTTACATTTAAAGGAGTGTAAAACTTTTATGCCGAAATTTTGTATACGCTTTAATGTTTATTTAGTTGAGTAAATAGCAGGACCACATCAGCCTTGTGCTGCCACCTAATTGTCCTGCTTTACCAAAAAAATAATGTATGTATGTATGTATGTATGTATGTATGTATGTATGTAAGAATGAAAGAACCATCACAATGCAAATATCAAAAAATTCTCAATCAGTATGAAATTGGCTCATATTATTATTATAACTATCGAACGTGAACCAGTTTCAAAATTTCACAACACCGCAAGTTGCATTTCCTTGATTTTTGCAATTCTTGATTCATTTTGCAGTGATTCATTCATTTTTAGCTTCCCTTTGTTCTTGCTGGGGATAGATTCCAGTCCTCTTTACTCTTTCCGTTATCATATTTGATGAATTTTCATTCCAGTGTGACATCCATTGAATAATCTCATCAACATTGCTCCTTTCTGCTTCAAGTGATGTGTCAATAGCAATTTCTCTTCCCTCCATCCCAACTAATGAGATCTTGATTCCATTTGTTCTTTGAAAGTAAATGCTCTTCACTTGCAAATGCTGCGTAATTTCAATGGAAATATCTGCAGAGTCATCAATCTGAAATACTGGTATCTGAAAAGAAATAAAAGATTACTCAGAATGGAGCTTAGACAACTCTTTGTCAGATTCCCCAGGAATCAATACTTTCATTGAAAAATAAGTTTTGAATTTTCTTCAATCTTTGATGTGCCTGGATATTTCACATTTTGGAAGTAGTAATAAACAACATCTCACCTCACATTCGTTGATCAGCTTGATAAACGCATCTCTGCATCTCAGAAGCTCAAATGTTCCACTAACCAAAGATCTTCCAAGTTCAATTGTCACAGATTTGCAATTTTCACACATGATCTTGGCAGCTTTTCCTTCTATTTTCAATTCATAATTTTCGCAGTTTCTCAGGAAAATGAATGTTGAATTACTGTTGGATGTGACAGTTTCTTTTCCATTTTTTTTGTCGACCAGTATAATCTCTGGTCGCGGACGCATTCCAGGTAATAATCTTTGTTGTCCGCTAAAATCCATCATACTGTCCAATCTACCAAGCTTGAAACAAAAGTTGTGGAAGGAATTTTTAAGATTGTCAACCCCTTCAAAAAAGAAACTTTTGGTCAACATATGTAAGTTTTTGAAAATTTGAGAAAACACAGTTCAAAAGTTATCCTCTGAAATTCCAATCTTCACTCATTGGGTTGAGATGTTTTGCTCATTTCAGTACTGATTGAATAATATTCGTTTGGACGGAAATAATAGTAATATGGGGAATAATATCAATATTTTTGACGTAAAAGATGAGTTTGTTGTGTATTATTTCTTAGGCCCGGCCTCGCAACGCTTGTTTTGGTTCGCAACAAACAAAACATCTTGGAGTAGGAACATCATCAGTAAAGCAAATAGCAGCGTTGTATGCGCAAAATGCCCTGATGAGATTAGTACGACGTTAGCTAATAAATAGGTATCTACCTTGACCAACTGTAACGAATCTTTTTCTTCAAGCAGCGAACGAGTTTTTCCTGCTTTCCTTCTTGATGGAATTCAGCTTCAGCAGTCTATTTGCACGGCATTAGAGGACTGGTATTGAGCCTCGTCTCCATCCCCTTTGTTATCGTGACAGGGAAAGACACGCCCATTATTACATCCCAGAGAAATTTACTCATAATTACATAAACATAAAGTATGATTTCGTAATACAATAATAACAATAATATTTTCACAATATTTTTGCATTAATTGCTGCATAATGAGAATGAAAATGACAAATTTATGGACATGTTATTCTTCTAGCTAGGAGTTCATTGGTCAAATATTGATTGAAATTCACACCAGAGGCTTTCAAATCTTCAGCGATTCCTTGCTCCCAGTTGAAATTAAGAATTGCTGCAGGAGAGAGCTGTAAGGTTTCCAATGATTCGTCTTCTTGGCTTACTCTTTTTCCAGAAGCATTTGACAAGGTAAAGGGTAACCAATCATATTCAAGTGCTTCTTTGACAAAACAGAACACATCAGAGAGCTTGTCTTTGCTATAAAATGTCCCTTCAAGTATGTTACCATCAGGAAATCTTACTCGAATTAAGCTGAATCTGTAGGTCCTTTTCTGCTTTTGTACCTCTGATTTCATTGCTCTCGTGCGTAGCTGCTTACTTTTTTCCATGGATTCTGTTTTTGCTTGGTGCTCCCTTTTCATTTCATGACCTGACAGTTGATAAAAGTCACTTGGAATGTCTAAACTTCTATGACCAGGTATTGGTTCAAAGACTTTTGTGTTTCTGTCCAGGAGTGGAAGCAATGGTTCAGCTTCATTCAAGTAACTTTTGATAACAGAAAGTTTTTCATTTTCCATAGCTAATCCTTCACTGAGGAGGTAGAAATCTTCTTTCTCATCTTCATCATCTGCAACTGGCAATTTTACATCAACAAAACCAATTGCAATTGTAAGCAATTCTTTTACTCCTTTCAAAGCAGCAACTCTTTCTTTGAATACTTTGTTACTTTGCTTTATTTTACGATACTTTTCCTGACTTGGGTTCTTCAAAATATTGTCAATGTATTTGTTCAGTGTTTCAATGCAAACCACAACCTTCTCTTTTGAATTTAAAGTGTGTATCATTGTAGCTGTAATCATCCCTGGTTCAGAATCAATCTCCTTATAAAGGCAACTCTCTATATGATTTCTTATTTCACATTCTGGCAAACTTGCAGGACACATGGGGCATGCAAATGAAATATTGGAAAGCACAGGGGGGCCTTCAAACAATAGATCTTTGCTTTTCTCTTTTACACGATTCTTTTCAGCAGCTTCTGCCCTTTCTAATTTCATTTCATTCTTCATCTCCATCTTCAGTTGTTGCATGTCAGAAAACCCTCCTTCATCAGATGTGCTGCTATGTTTCCAGGTAGCAGTTGCTGAAACTGGTTTTGATTTTGTGGCAGGTTTACTCTGAGCATCAAATCGTGCCAAAGCTGCAGAGGCTGCTCTTGTTGTACTTTCACTTTGCTTTCGGTTATCTCGTGCTTCTCTTGTACTGGATCTTCCTCCAGTCTTTGCTTGACTAGGCCCATCCTGACTTCCACCTGTACAGGCCTCGCTCAATTTGTGTCCTTCACCAGCTTGTTTGAACTTTTTATCGATCTTTCGCTTTTGGAAGAAGTTCTTTATTGCAGACATAGCTTACAACTGAATTTCAAGGTTAAATTCAATCTTCTTTTAGATGCGTTTTCAAGCTGTAACTGCCACCGTGAAAGGAAAGAAAGCATTACTTCCACAGCTTGCGCTATCTTGTTACTGAAAGCTTTGCTTTTGGTTTTTCAGCAGCAAAGCAACAACAGCAAAAACACAAATTCTCAGTACGAGGCTTTTGAGCCGCCGGATATGTGGCCGCAGTGGCCGCAGCTGCCGGCTACGTAGCCTGCGTGCAGACTCTACTGATTTCCTTTCATTTCAGAGAGGTTCTCCTCCAGTAGAGTCTGCGCAACAGCGACCAAATCCCTGTTTTCAGTTCATGAGAAACGAGGAACCTTTCCTGATTGGCCAAAGCATATCCCCTTTGTTTGATGGAGCGTCTGTGTCTTTGTTCGAGTCTGCTGATATTCAATTGGCGTATGCATGAACAAAGATAGCCATAGAAACCCTTTTGTGATAAATGTGTGTCGGTGTTTTGTCTACCCTATTCATAGGCAGCTCTATTGAATCAAATTCAATGAGTTAG
>REGL01000601.1:50600-73068 GCA_004194395.1 Aurelia aurita complex sp. Pacific | reverse complement strand
CTGGCGCTCCGCGCCAAGGCCTCTCGAAAATTGGGTTAGACCGTCACAGACTACTCGCTAGCATCAACAAATTTGGGCCTAAATCACCTACGTTCAATTTCTTACCTAACAAGTTCTACACAATAATCAGCAGCTGACTGTGCATTCTTGCCTTCTGTAGATAGCCATTTTCTTTGTGCAATTCTTCTTTTGACACTAGTTGCACCAAGACGTCGAAAACAGCGTGCCATTTCGATTACCGCAGCTCCACACAGCACTGCTTTCAAAATGGCGGCGGAATATGGATTAGAACCGGTGCCTCGTATTGGCATTCATGCTTCGGCGTAGGTTGAAGGACAACAATTTGTTGAAGAAGAATCAGTGGAGAAAAACAACTAACAAGACAAAGATATCTTACGGAATGTGGAATACCAGAAGCATCGGAAATCATGAAAAAAAGTAATATGTGGATCAGTGAAACATTCAAAACAACATCTAAGTATAACTGATTTTTTTGTGTTTCTGGTAACAACTGCTTATCGTCTAATGAATTTAATACCTCCTACAAAGGACAAGGTAACTGGAATACAGATGGGGAGAAATAGGGGCAAATAAATGGCATATTTCTGATCGTCTGGAAAATAAAGGAGTGCTAAAAGAGAATGATCATAGAATGCTTTCTCTGAGTTAATGAGGGCTGCTCTGGATGCAAAAAATGCACTCTTGTGTTCTCCTTTTGCAAGAAGCTCCTTTGCTTTTGATATCTTTATGACTGCATCTTCTATCAGATCTTTTATATCATCTCTAATAACAATATTTGCAATCTTCTCAAGAAGTTCTGCTAGTGATGTCAGAGTTGAAACTGATTTTCTAAGATTTCTGACAGTATTTTCTATCAATAGATAATCAATTTCCCACTTTGCTATCATTGATTCATCAACTGCAGAAAACAGTATGTCCATCTTTGTTTCTCGGTTTAGACCAATCATCTTCCTAAATTGATGCACAAAAATCTTCATTTCTTCATCAAGAGCAAACTTAACATGCTTTGCACCAAAAGCTGAATCATTTTGTTTTTCAATATTCTTTATGATGACGCCACCCCACCTTGGACTTGTGAAGGAGCTGTAATGCTGGCCACTACTTTTGATGAATAATGGCATCTGTGACAGTGGTGGGACATACAAAACAAAGTTAAGAATTGGATTATTTGATGTGTATTCATTCAGTCTTGTCTCAAGAGGGTTTATGAGAAGTGGCAGCTTCCTTTTTGAGTAAAAATATCCATCTTTGGATGTCTTTGGTAAAAGTCCAACATCAACAAAGTTCAGAACTTGTGATGTGATAGAAAATGGGCCTAAATAATCAATCTCTTTGAGAAAGGGAGTGAGATAATTTCTAATTGCACTTTTTATTTCCCATTGTGGTATGATGTCATTTGGGTTTGCATTTGCAAGTGTGAATGATAAGTCAATTCCTGAGGAGGAGCTTTCACTGGTTGTTCTGTTTTGTAAGATTTTTGTTTCGTTCATGAGATCTTTCCTGCTGGTCATTGCTGAAATATTTTGTGGGTAAAATATAGACTTAAAACTATCAGAAATCTCTTTTGTGCACTTTTGCAAATAATTCAAGCTTGTTTCATGCAGAATCACAATGATCTCTGAATTCCCAGCAATTATTTGGCACTTTGTTTTGTTATCTGTGACTTTTGTAGCAGTTGTAAGCACATATATTTCATGATGCAAATAGTCATTTGTGTCAGCTTGGCTTGAATTTTTCTTCACCTTTTGTAGCAAACTACTCAAATGATACGCCCCATCAGCGGAAACATCAAATTCTCTCAGTTGTTCCTTTAGCGCTTGTTTGAAATTAGACAACGAGACTTGGATACTGTAATGTTCGAAATTCTCTTTGGCTTCATTTTGCAACATTTCTTCAAAGGAACCAACCAGTTGTGGACTTGATTTGAAAATGTCTTCGTCTAAAAACACTTCCCAATAGGCCCTGATCTCCAACAGTCCTCCATCTTTTGAAAGTGTTGACATTTCATTGAAGGGTAGGCCAGCTCGATAAACCTTTGTAGTTTGCCACCAAACAGGAACACCAATGAAACAGAAAAATATGAAAATTGTGAAGGAAACGATAGCTTGAGGCCATTCCATCTCTTTTCCGGGTTTCGGTATTTACAGCTCCAACGGTTCAAACTTCTTGAGCATACTGCTTGCGAGCTTAGGCCCTAGCCTCCTTCCCATCAAATATTCCCNTAATTCAAGCTTGTTTCATGCAGAATCACAATGATCTCTGAATTCCCAGCAATTATTTGGCACTTTATTTTGTTATCTGTGACTTTTGTAGCAGTTGTAAGCACATATATTTCATGATGCAAATAGTCATTTGTGTCAGCTTGGCTTGAATTTTTCTTCACCTTTTGTAGCAAACTACTCAAATGATACGCCCCATCAGCGGAAACATCAAATTCTCTCAGTTGTTCCTTTAGCGCTTGTTTGAAATTAGACAACGAGACTTGGATACTGTAATGTTCGAAATTCTCTTTGGCTTCATTTTGCAACATTTCTTCAAAGGAACCAACCAGTTGTGGACTTGATTTGAAAATGTCTTCGTCTAAAAACACTTCCCAATAGGCCCTGATCTCCAACAGTCCTCCATCTTTTGAAAGTGTTGACATTTCATTGAAGGGTAGGCCAGCTCGATAAACCTTTGTAGTTTGCCACCAAACAGGAACACCAATGAAACAGAAAAATATGAAAATTGTGAAGGAAACGATAGCTTGAGGCCATTCCATCTCTTTTCCGGGTTTCGGTATTTACAGCTCCAACGGTTCAAACTTCTTGAGCATACTGCTTGCGAGCTTAGGCCCTAGCCTCCTTCCCATCAAATATTCCCAATAAGTGCGCATGCGTAAAAAGGTAAACATTATTTGTGATTGGTTCCTGCAAAAATCATTATCGCCAAATATGGGAATAGCGTTGGCAAAGAAGCGTATAATTGCCCCATTCAAAGAAAGAGTGGAAGAACGAAGAAAGCTGTCTCACCTCTCTATGAAAGAAAGAGATAGCTTGATAGAGATAAAAATGATAAAAGAATTGAGATGGGATCTTATGGTAATCAAAGGGGCCCATTAGCTATGTGCGAAGGACGCTGGTACAGAACAACACCACGACAATCACTAGCATGCTTTCGTTCCCTCCCGGCCATCCTTCCTATTTTCTGTGAGTGAGATTCCCATGTACTATCAACTATAAACATTATCGATTCTGTGTAATGTGTAAAAATTTCAATTCCACATCTATTTCGTGCTGTTCCCTTGTGAAAGAAAGATGCTTCTGACGGAAAATGCTTCTAGAGCTTTGATTTTTGCCAAAAAACACAATTTGGGCGAGCTAGTGGTTTCTGTGCAGCAGGAGACAGGATTAAAAAGATAAACTATGGACAATGTTGGGCTTGCCTTAGCATGATGTCTTAAGTGATTTGATGCTAACCAGTTTTAAAAAATTACATAATTTTGCCACGAAAGTTTAATGCTAACTTTCAGTAAAGACATGAAAGGATAGTTGGGTAGAGGAGAAAATGCATTGATTGACAAAAGCAAACTGATCACTGATACATGATACACAGCCTTCTAAATACGAAAGATCTTAATATGGAAGTGCACACAGTAGCATTCAAAAACCCAAACAAAAACAATGAAGCACTCGATAAGATATAGAAACGTTGTGGAATAATGTCATCATTTCCAGTTGTAACATTTCAAAGAGTTTTCCTGATTTCTACTGTAAGAAGCTGCTTGCTCGTCCTTTCCTTCAACGAAATTAGGAAAGATTGTAACTTTGGCGTTGCAAATTGAAGGATACACGGAAATAAAGTGTTGGGTTTTTCATTGCTTTTGTGTCTTGTTATTTTAACTGATTTAGATCTCATATAAGCACAGTAGAAATACATATCTATATAGGTACATTACGATCATATCAGTAACAACTTCTCAATATTCTTTACCTTCACAATAATTAAATTTTGCAATGAAAACAAGTTCTTTGATGTTGCTCTCTCTATGATTGCTTGTTTTTCATTGCAGCACGCTTTCCTGTAAGAGCCTGGAAACCAGACTTGATACTTGCAACAGAGCATCTAGATCCGCATGTTTCGCATTGCAAGAAGAACAGCCTCGTTTCCTTGTGCAGGATTGTGTCCGGTGAGCGGCATGTGTGACATGTGACATATTCCTCTGTTGATAAAAGCAGTATTTTTGCAATGAACAAAGTAAAAATCGCAGACATCCATAAACATTAGCGTTGCAGATACGAACTCAGGAAGCATTGATCTTTGAGAACTACTATCCTTCATAAATTTAATGAGGAAGATCGACACGTTGATATATTACAGGAGACAAACAACAAGTTTCTTTTGATCCTGCTTCTCTTTCTTCATCCACTCTTCACTTCCTTAATGTCTCGGTCAATTCCTACCCTGACCACCCCCCGGGCATTTGCTCAAAACATATTCCCGGCCTTCGGGCATTTGACTGCAAATTTTCCTTCTGCTCCGGGTATTTGAGAAGCATTTGAAAAGAACGGGAGCATTTGCTCATACAGTAACTGGGAATATAGCATGTTCTCAGTGCCGGACCCCGGGCATTTACCACATTTCAGTCTAGCAATAAAACAACTCAAAAGAATATTTCACGGATAAAGATCAGATAAATATCAATCAGGTTACATACAATTGCAACAATGATTATTGCTGAATTAATCTAAGAAGATCTAAAAATGACGTAGTTGCGATCACAGATGGTCATAATCGTGCATAAAATGAATTAAGTTTACTTACTGATATATCTTCGAAGAACATTTTCAATTTGTTTCTGTTGAAATCTCCCCTTGATGATTAATTGATTTCCACCATCAACTGAACCGCTGAGGAAATAAGTTCATTCATTAACAAACATTCACCGAGATTTGAATAAGGTACTGTATATCGCTGTATATAAATGAAATCAACAAAAAATAGTTGGCAATATGGTGCTGAATTCAATATTTTGTTACCTACCACCAGAGAGTTTATATGAAATTTGAAATTTATATGAAATTGTATATAGTAAGCTAGATGTAAATAATCAATATAAAATAAGTGGATAAAACAAACACACAAACAAACAAACAAACAAACAAAAAGGGTAGACATTCACTGCCACATAATTGTTCGTCAACGAAAAAGATCATAAAAACTTGAAAATCCCTTTTGAACATCTAGTTCTAAGTTTTATGGTGCCATATAAAATTTCATCAAAAAGTTAAGGGACTCTCTTGATAAAATTACAGTAGTGTAAACAGTAACGAACATAGAAATTCTGAATGACATGAAATGAGACAATATAAGTAAGCAATTAAGAACCTTGTTCCAAGTTCAGCCAATAAGAAAGCAAGGAGATGTTTAGGTTGTCGATGCAAAATCCTACAGATGTCTGCAAAGTTGACAAATGATGTTTTCTTTGTTCCAATTCGAACGACTTGAGGTGGTTTCATGACAAATTTCTTTTTGCCGCCTTCCGTCATCGTTGGGTTTTTGGCACGCATTATGTCAAATACACGCTTCAGCAGCTAGAACAGGAAACCAAGAATCTTGAAACGCCCAAATATAACAAATATACAAGCAGACATGTTATCTATCCAAAAGTTTGATCAAGTCTTGAGGACATTACAATCTGTATAGAGTTTCCAATTCTTACACTTTTGAGAGATTTCAAGATTTTTTGGGTGGAACTTATTGCAGATAGTTCCTTTGCACTTGAGAGTTCATTGCACACAGTTAAGGCTTGCAAGATTGCTGCAGATAGTGTGCATAGAAACATTAAAGTAACTGAATGGATATATAGCAATCTAGTTAAAACGTAGCACATAACAATGCAACATGCCATTTATATTCATNATCAGATTACAAGGACTTGATATCAAAACAATGGCGAAACGTCACAGCCATTCAAAGCGAATCAAATGTGCAAATCTGTTGTGCAACTTGAAACTGATAACGCAGCTTTCGAATCACATACCTCCTGGAGAACCATAGCAAATAAAGCCAAATGACTGCCATATGTAGGTTGCTTATTGTTTATGAGAAATTTTGTGTAGAAGGAACCCTATGTCATATCTATGAAGACTATCACCTTTTGACTTGAAACTGGTTTGCGGAGTGAAAATAGGTTCAAGTTATTTTACTTTTCTGTAAAGTTAGGCAGATACCCAGCAGATAATACAAATTTATCTTAGGTTTGGAAATCTGACCGATGCACGGAAACCGGTGAAACCGGTCTGGATCCGCCCCTGAGTAGAAGGCAACTTGCTTAAACATCTTGATCCAATTTGCATGAAAGAACTCCCCCCCCCCCTTGGAAATATCAGCTAAAATAATTGGACAAACCTCATCATAAGTATAATCTTTGTCTTCATCTGCAGCACTTGATCCTCCATCTGTTTCATCATCTGTTAACCACAAAAAATAATCAAATTATTGTATTCAGTGCATGAAAATTTTTTGCAAAAATTTGAAAGTTTCATCATATTTAAACATCATCATTTTTGTGGCTAAAGCTTGGGTTCTTCCTGTATTCTTGAGCATTTGAGGGGAATTAATCAAAATTTTATAAACCGAATCAAAGTAATATGTGAAATCAAATCAGACTGGTCACTAAGAACATGATAAGGAAGACAGCCATAATGTTTCAAGGACAATAGACCTTTGTAGTTATTCTACAAAACAGCATTTTTAGACATTTTATACGAAAAGAAGGTTCAATTGAGTTGCATTGGGGTTTACTGTATAACTATTGTGCACATTCAAAAACATTGCAATGTGTCAAAATATCGTTTGTAAGAGAAGATTAGCAAGCAATATGTGATGAAAACAGATTGAAAATTATTGATGAATCTTTAATACCTTTATTAGCATTATCCTTTCCTTCTGCATCTTCAATGAGCTGAAAACATACCAAACATTTCCTAATTAGCAATATAGGATATAAGTAACTCTTCCTCCTATTAAATCTGTTATTAGATTCCACTCAGGTCTCTCAACCAGACCAAACAATGTTGCTTATTGTTATATAGACCCCATTATGTTCAGTAATGTGATATGGCATAAACAAAATATTTACACAAACAGTTCAGATCTACAGTACTAGTTACAAGTAAATATGAAGGGAAAAATTTTATAGTTTAAACATTGTTCTTTTGCCGCATCAAATTTAATAGATGCTGCCAAAAACTTTGAAGTGTCAATTACATTTGACATAAAAATGATGTTTAAATCATCTGCCTTTTTAAATAGATAAAACGGCAAGAGTTCCCCAGCTCTGTTAAATCAAATGGCAGAAAAACAATTTAATTTAAGCAGCATATATCTGCCGTGCTTAATTAATCAATTCTAGGCCATGGTCCGTGGTCTCTATGTGTGATTAGCCACTGCGCTTGTACATTTTGAGAAATGGCCAATTAACCATGTTAATTTAAATACGACAAGGCAAAAAAGGAATTTTTAAATCAGACTTTTGCACATAGCAGATTTTGCCGTTTTTAATACAGTTTGTTTAAACAAAGATACAAAAAACTTTAATCAACAATGTTAACATATTGAAGGATTGAAAACTGAATATACACCCAGTCAGAATTTTCTCTGCTTGAACTACTGGCAAAAAATGTGCAAGTTTAGGAGTTGTGTAAGTATTTGTGTAAGTTGTGTAAGTATAACCAACTTGACATAATTGAACAACAATGGGCTTTTCTTGTGTCCCTCTCATTGAGCATAATTTTTGTTTTCAAAGCAATAAAAAATGGAAACTTCCCTGCAATTCACAGGCAAGAAACTGTATCATTGTCTATAAATGTTATGCGTTACTGTACTTGTATGTATGTACAGTAAAAGCTCTATTAAGTCCCCCTCTCTAATAAGCCCCTCCCCTCTGAGCCATCATTTTAAATAAGCCCCAGATTCAACATAGGGCTCAAATCTTTAAAAAGGTTGGTGCAAAATTCTATCGTAATTTCTTTGAGATAAATGGCTTGGAAGGAACTTCAGGTTTTTTGCTGTAAATCTGCCGTGACAATTTATTGATGTCTTCATTAGTTTCAATAAGGCGGCATATATTAAATTTGAGGCCATGACGTCATCAAACTTATAAATCCTAAACTAGAAAAGCTACAGATTTCTGCTTGGCACCATAATGCAGACCTTCATAAACCATGGTTTTCTTGAAGGTAGTATACTGTTTCCTCTATTCGTTTAGGATTTAGGATGATTTAGATATTTTCAAAATTTTCCATGAATTTTTTCAAAAATGGTTAAATTGCGGCCATTTTGAAAAAAATCAAGATATCAAAAACTTTCCACGGCAGATTTACAGCAATGTACCATAAGTTCCTTTCAAGCCATCTACTTCAAAGAAAACTGCAATAGAATTTACACCAACCTTTTTAAAGATTTGACAGATTTGAGCCCTATGCTCCCAGATTCCACAGCTTACCTTACAGATTTTCCATTCATTGAGCTACTGTAAATAAGTTTGCATGTTAATTTTGATAAGGTCTGAGATAAAGCTGTGTTGAATTTCACTCGAAAAATTGTATGTTAAATCCGCAAAATATCATATAAAGAACTAAAAAGATATCATACATATCCTTGTCATTTGATTTGTGAATAAGCCCCCCTCTCCAATAAGCCCTCTCTCTAATTAGCCTTCCCTTTAAACAATTTCATTGTATTTACACAGATAATTCAATCTATTCTGTGTTTTGCGAGCCAGTTTATAGCTTTGAATTCTGTAGCTCCCAACATGTGCTGTATTTTTTAAAACTAAATAGAAATAAAGCATTTGTTTTGTGCCGATTGGATTTGAGATTTAGAAATACGAATAATACAAACCATTCCATCCTTGGGCTTCTTTTTCTTCTTTTTGTCAAAAGAAAAATCTATGTTTTCATCTGCCAAAAAGTCATCAGTATCATTTTTACTTTCTTCAGTATCTTTATTTTCTTTTGAAATGTCTGGAAGAGCATCTTCAATAGCATCCATTTCAAAGACCTTCTTCTTTTTCTTCTTCTTCTTTTTTGAAAAATCATCCAAATCAAGATTAATATCAGCTTCTTTGATTTTTTCTATTTGCTCATCGTTTTGATCTTCTTTTTCATCTTCTATCTTTTTTTCTGGTTCAGACTGGACAGGAACACTTTCAAATTCATCAAAATCAACCGGCACCTTCTTCTTTTTTCTTTTCTTCATTGAAGGATCAAATAACTGCAACACAAAAATTGAAATAGTCATCTTGGCAAAAAAGTGACTAATCTTAAAATCATTTATAGACTGCACTTTCTGACTATATCAGACTCATATATTATAAGTCTCATATACTATGTCAGATTATATATTCATGATTGCATCAGATTGATTGCATCATATTCTTGGCTGCATATACTGTATATATTGCATATATTGGCTGCACATGAGTGCATATAGACTCATATACTATGTCAGATTATATATTCATGATTGCATCAGATTGATTGCATCATATTCTTGGCTGCACAATTTTTGTAACAAAGTTGCAAGTATTATGTGCACTGTCCAAAAAATTCGTATTTGTGCACAGAACTCATGCAGTTTCTTATTTAAGCCATGCAGTCATGCTGATAAACAATAGATCTACTGTTTTAACCTATTGCTCTCAACTGTAGAAACCACAAAATTCCAGCAAATACCTTGCTTAGCTTGAGCCATCTCAACTTACACGTAAAATACAAACTTTCCGCTCCGGTTTATACCCAGCATTGAAAGTAGGGCAAAGAAGGGTTCTCTATTTATTCTATACTATAGCATGTTTTGAATACTCTATTGTTTTTCTTGGGTTTGCAAGTAGTGCCATGCCATACACGTTCCATACAGGGTTTATACAAGACCTGCAACAATGTACAGTTCTGTTTCTACTTACAGTGGGCCTTTTAATATGCTTTTCATGAAAGGACAAGCCCTTTCATTCCAGGGTGCATTCCATGTAAAACCTACGCCGAAGGTAAGCCGAGCCCGAAGCTTTTGTACGCCAGTATTTTCAGGGAGAGAGAATACAGGTCATATACATTTGATCATATCAAAAGAGACTGCTAATTCACATAAGGAAAGATCGAGGACAACTTCACTTTAACGCCAAGGTAGGCAGATTTTTGTATGCCATCACGCCAAGAACTGATTTTATTGAAAAATGACGCCGATACGCCGACAAAAAGTCAGGTCTACGCCGAAGAACTTCGGGCCTAAGTACATGGAATGCACCCTGGCTTTCATTGAACCAATTTTTCTGTACATATCATATATAAGTCATAATATTGTCAGGCCAAACATAATTTCTTTTTAACTAGCGCAACCATTTGATTCATAAAACAACCACCAAAACGTATTATATCTTACCATCTCTTCTTCCGCCATATTGAATTCAGTGTCGCCTCTGTGATTGAAATTTAGTTAGGCCCTTTTTCTTCGATGATAACTTTGTGTAGAGATGCGAACAGCGAGCTGTATGTATCAACTCAACAGTATGAAATATTCTTTGGGTAATTGTTTCCTTGTTTATGTTATTGTATTGATGTTGCTGTTCTCAAATATGTCGATATTTCGTTACTTCTACATGATGGCGGCCATTTTCGCTCTTCACTTCTTCAAGGAACTTTTCAAAGGAACATGTGAAAAGATTGCATCATTCACTGCGCATGCGTTGTTGCTTTCAACTTACAAATACTTCATGTATGATCTCCGGGGCATGACGTCACAACTGGTTTACCTGCTAGGTGAGTAAAACAAATGCAGGGCGTTTGAAGAAATACTGTTCCAGGAATAACGAAGCAATGACGTTTTCATTGCCGATATGTTAATTAATTAGATTCTATATTTTTTCCGGCTGGCTTTAATGGGTCATTCCTTCCCGTGGATATGGGAGATCTTCCGCACAAAACCAAGCCCCTTTCAAAAACTTGCAAAAACAAATGAAAACGACTATTAAAATTTACTTGATTTTTCTTCCTGACATTATTTACACTTACATGCATCTGCATATATTTTGTCTTCTTGGAAGAATGGACGACAAGAGAAAACTCAATTGCAGACTAAATTCTTTTCAGAATAAAACCAATCCGAGAGAAGCATAAAGATCTAAGCGACATTGAACCGACATCTGGGTTCCATAAATCATTAAATTACAGCGAGAAATTTGACAGGCTAATGTTAACAATATAAAACACGGAAAAAAGCACAAGAATGCGTAAAATTGATCAAAGACACAATTAATGAAAAATATCGAAATGAAATATTTCATCACACTTTTGCTTCTGCTCATCTGAAAAGGTGACTTGCTTCGTTTTGGTTAACACTCTTTACCTTCTACGCAATTTTTACAAGAATGAGATATGTCAGTCTTAACTAGATTTGTAAACCAATTTTCGTGTCTTCATAACAGTCCATTTATGCCTCTTGTAATACAAACTGATCATGGCCAATGAAACCAAAATTGTCAGCGCCTGAAAAGGGGACATTCTTAAATTAATCACAACCCACCCATAGGAACGCAGCCCATTGCCCGAAATGCAGAAGAAACGGTCTCGTTTGTACAAGAAGTGCACGAAAGTAACTTTTAAGATCTTGAAACTGTCCGGCAAAGGATAGTGACACTTTCAAAATTTAATGGTCAAATGACAAAAAAAGAATATAAATAACACAATGATTGCTAAATCAAACATAAATGAAGGTTGATAACAAAATACTTTGCGTTGTGCTCACCTTAACTCCCATTCGCTTTCTGTCATCCAGTTCGGGTTCTACAAAAAAGGCAAAGCGCGATGAACATCGAATGAAACTTGCGGAAAGAGGCAGCAATGAACCACAGTTGAATTGATATAGTTTTACTTCAAAAGTTTTACGTAACCATCTCTATATATCACCACAACAACTTGTATCTTTAAGGTTACGGTAAACGTTTGTAACACGAGATTTAGTTTCCTCTTCCTAAAAGCCAAACTATCAATGGAACATAGTTAAACTATACATCATTCGATGCACAACCACAAGAATATGGGGATTCTAACCATATCAAAATAATTGGCAAATATTTTTTTTTTTTTTTTTTTTTTTTTTTGTTATTGCTTAAAAGAGTATACCACCTTCAAAAGCTATATTGTACACTTGCGTTTGAGGTACCAAAATCTGACTTATATCAGCAGAAAGTGCAGAGTGTCTGGGATTTTTTTAATTCCTCCTCCCCTCAAAACTATATGCTATCGAAAATCGTAACCTTAAGCAGCATGTATCTTTCAAACGACTAAATTATGAATGTAGCCAACCTGATGCCCATCGCAAGAATGTAGATACATCTTTAGCCATCTGACTGACGGTTGCTGGAGTACCTAAAAATGAAAAGAAGAATCTCACAAGTATAGTACGCTCTAATCGCGTTTTTTGTCAGAAATCTGGAATGCAATCAAGATGCAATAAGATAAGATGGAAATCAAATGGCTTTTACAAGCAATAGAATACCGTCCTCAGAGCGCGAAAATTTTTTTGCAGCCCTTGGTAAGGTTACAATATATCATTACAATTTTTTATTGGCAATAAAAATATTTAAATCTTCGCAGTCCACTCCATATTGTTAAGTGGTGCAGAATCAAGAATATCCTATGAAGAAACAGCGAAACTTGAGAGCACTCGACGATCTAGCAAGTAGCCTGTATTGTATGCTACCCGTCTGGATAGAGAATGCTAGGATAGCGACAAAAACTAAACAATTTTGAGTCCAAGTTCATCAAATTCAAGACTGAAATAGACAAAGCTGGCCTTGATAACTCTCCATTTTAAATCCGTGCCTACCAGTAACTAAATGATCTATGGGTCAGGCTAAGAGCTGACTAAAGGGAACATGAATACAACAGAACAACAGGGATGCTACGCTTCTAAACAGAATTATAATGAAGTATAAACAATAAACAAACCATCGTCATATTCGACAACTTCAGGATAAAGTTGTTGTGCCATTGCAATTGCTTGTCCAGGGAAATAATCATTAAAATTCAATCCTTCTCGAATCTCAATTCCTGCAGGAGGATCTTCCCGATATCCAGTCAAAATGGAGAACACATAATCCTGTTGAAGAAATAAGCATTTAATTGAAAGTCAAGTTCCTTTATCTCTGTCAGGGGAAAAAGCATCATATTTACCTCGTCATATGTCAACAGTTCTACAGACAAGGAAAGGTATGTGAACAGCCCATACAATTGTAGATTTCTCGTTTCTCCAATAGACCTTTAAGATATTCTACAAGAGAGTCTGGATTGAGCAATATTGTTATACATTCTCATACGAAAGGCTCGACTAAATGACGTTAGAGTTTCTATCACTATTGTGGACATTCGAAAATTCTTTAAAATTTATGAAATATCGTTCGATCCACATTCTATTTCAGCATAGCTAAAAGTTCTATTCCAGATCTTCTTCAATGCATTTGGTTTCATCAATCAATTCATTTTTCTAAACAACCACATGTACATGATAAAAACTTCATGACAAATGTTCGCTGGGCACGGCTTAGAGCATGTAAAACATATTGATCATGAAAAATATGATGTTCGAAGAAATGTTCAATAGAAATCATTTTTGTGGACTTACCTCGCCACCATTTCTTGCCGACACAATATAACTGAGATCTGGTGGGTATGCACCTAGAATGAAAGCAATATTTACATAAAACTTTTGAGATAATGATATAAGTTTTAAGTTTTCGTTGTTTGTTACATGTGACAAAAATGCCCAGGCATGGCAGACTGCTAGCTTTACATACAAATCACATCAATGACTTACCATCATATAGAGTGGACCAGAGAGAATCTCAACTGTTTGAAAATTTGTAATGCAGAGGATATTTACAGTATGGGATGAATCAAAGTTTGATTGATTGATTGATTGATTGATTGATTGATTGATTGNAATCATTTTTGTGGACTTACCTCGCCACCATTTCTTGCCGACACAATATAACTGAGATCTGGTGGGTATGCACCTAGAATGAAAGCAATATTTACATAAAACTTTTGAGATAATGATATAAGTTTTAAGTTTTGGTTGTTTGTTACATGTGACAAAAATGCCCAGGCATGGCAGACTGCTAGCTTTACATACAAATCACATCAATGACTTACCATCATATAGAGTGGACCAGAGAGAATCTCAACTGTTTGAAAATTTGTAATGCAGAGGATATTTACAGTATGGGATGAATCAAAGTTTGATTGATTGATTGATTGATTGCCAAAAGTCTTGAGTATTATTAGTGTTTTTTTTATTTTTTCTAAGCATTGTAAAATACAGGTAAAATCGATGGGATTTATGAAAATTCCGTTCCTTCGAAATGTGTGAAAAAAGATAAATAATTTCCTCATTTAGAACAACATGCAAAATATTTTCATTTAACTTGCGGCTCAAAACTTATCTCTGCACAGGTATCAGATCAATTACGTTGTTGCTTTTAAAGATTTGATTCTTATCTCTTGAGAGAAACGAAATGTGTTTGAGTGATGAGAATGTTAGAATTTGGTGAAGGTTTTTGGCAGTTTGTGTTGGATACTTTGGCATCTAAGGGGCTCAATGTCAGGCTTGCGGATTCCTAGACCTACAGCTCCTCCACAATTCAGTATTATTTTTATTGGGTTACATATATTTCTCATTTCTTATCTGTCTTCCTGTATGCCAACGTGAGGGACATATACCTATTGTATCTGTCACGTGTTTGTGATTTTCATCTCGTTCCATTTGCAAATTTCTACCTCCTCTTGGGGACAGACGGCGCCATTCATCTATTTCTTTTCGCACCACCTTTATCCTCTAACTATCGTCTTCTCTCCTCTCGGCCCTCTCCCTTTTCATTAATTTGAATAACTTGTATTTGACAGATTGTACTAGGTTGGTCCTATCATCGTTAGGTTATTGTTCCCATGTGACCCCATTGTAATTTAGGTTAAAAGACAGGCCCCATTATTTCTTATGAAGCGAAAATGAAACGTCATTTGAGTGTACTATATTTTCGAATGTCTTTATTGCATTTATATAGTTGAAAGAAGGGAGATTATGATTTATCATCCAATGCTCATAAAGATAGAACAAAACTTACTGAAATATTTCGGTCCTTTGGTTATCAATTAATCTTAGCTTTAGTCCAACATCTCAATTATCTCCTTGTAAAAAATTTGTAAACAGTTGAAGTTCTTTTTGGTGCACCTTGTACAACTGATTTAGTCTGTCTGATTAAGTAAAAATAATACAAAACATACCATACAAATAAAACATACCATTATTAGCTGCTCTGGCTGCCTCTTCATTTGCATATGGATTTGGGAAGTAGTCAGAAAGCTAACAAAGCAAAATATAAAAAATTGTAGCATCCATATCATCATAATGCTCAAACGGTATTATTATAATCCATACAATCATTATTCAACGCCTAGAATTGGAGTTTTTATGAAATGTTTTAACGAATAAATATTACTTACTTTTCCGGGTCTCTCATACATATTTCCTTCTTCGTCAGGACCATCAACTATTTGGTACTGAAACAAAAATACCCTTTAAAACACCAAACCACAATTTTGTTTTAAATTCAAAGTAAAAACAACAAACGAAGAATGATTGAAAGCAAAATCTCACTGACAAGTTTGGACAATAAATCATCAGTAGATCGCAGTATCATTTAAAAAGTTTGTGCAAGGTTAAAAGCTTGCATATTTGCAAAAGGCAAACAATTTAGAGTCATCCCATTTAAATCTAAGTTGCACACCAGCCATGAACAATGGATGGAAAAAACAATGTTGTGTCTGAGTGGTTCTTTGTTCCATCTAAATAGACAAGCCTATTCACCATATTGCATTCTCCCTTTCAATACCCAGAAATCTACATAAAACTTGCTATCAAAATTTGGGATATTTCTATATCAAGGGGATTCCAATTCCATTTAACTAGGAAAGGCAATGAAGCCAAATACCGATTCAGCAAGTTCTCTAGCTTCTTCTTCTGTGTGTGAGACACCAATCAAGTTTCTGAATGCAAGATAATTCATACTGTGGCAAGCCTGACACACTTGCTTGTACACTTGATATCCACGTCTTACACTAAAATACAAAGAAAACAACAATGGATTTGAGTCCTTTGTGTAAGACTCACTTGCTTTTGTAATTTATTAAATTAAATGTAATTGCGGGAGGTAAGGTGCCAAAACAATGGGCTTTGGCATTTCTACTTTAGAGTTATTGTAATTGAACACATTTGCCAACATTAAAAAAGAGACAATTCTTTGATCTATTTAAGCTTACTCTACTTTTTTGTTTGTTGCCTGTAAGAACATGACCTTTCTGTCCTAGGGTTAGGGTTGTAACTATGTGATAGCTAGTTTCCACATCGTGTTCATTGTTTTGACTTTCCCAANAATTTGGGATATTTCTATATCAAGGGGATTCCAATTCCATTTAACTAGGAAAGGCAATGAAGCCAAATACCGATTCAGCAAGTTCTCTAGCTTCTTCTTCTGTGTGTGAGACACCAATCAAGTTTCTGAATGCAAGATAATTCATACTGTGGCAAGCCTGACACACTTGCTTGTACACTTGATATCCACGTCTTACACTAAAATACAAAGAAAACAACAATGGATTTGAGTCCTTTGTGTAAGACTCACTTGCGTTTGTAATTTATTAAATTAAATGTAATTGCGGGAGGTAAGGTGCCAAAACAATGGGCTTTGGCATTTCTACTTTAGAGTTATTGTAATTGAACACATTTGCCAACATTAAAAAAGAGACAATTCTTTGATCTATTTAAGCTTACTCTACTTTTTTGTTTGTTGCCTGTAAGAACATGACCTTTCTGTCCTAGGGTTAGGGTTGTAACTATGTGATAGCTAGTTTCCACATCGTGTTCATTGTTGTGACTTTCCCAAGAAGAACATTATATCATAATAATCTAATTCAGTTACATAATACCAAAAGTTGTAAAAGATCTGGTACATATTCTTGGATTTTCCTTAATCACCTCAAAAGTTACAAAGAATTCATTGAAGCGCTATGGAATTACATAATATGTAAAAATATTACATAAATTTGTAAAAAGCCTTATGAAATCTCACATTAAGTTGAAGAAGAGTGCATGAAAAAGATGTTGTCTGTTTATCAGTAAGACTTTGCCATAAAGAATTTCACTGCAAATCTTAATTTTGGAACAAGCTCTACAGTGAGAATGACAATGATATGCTAAATGAAACATATTTATGACTCTCTGTGCCAAACAATAATTCATCAAAAATTGAACTCAGTGCTGGACACTTAGGGGAAAGGTGAGAAGGTGTTATCACCCCTAATGTTTGCTACAACCAAGATATTTTGTTTGAAAACAATATATATAAACAACACTTTTTAACCAAAACAACAGCCTTGCCCCCAATATTTGGCAAAGTGTCTGCCACTGATTGAACTCCTCACTAACCTTGCATGATCGAGAGAACTTAACATTCCATTGTGACTCCAGCTGAATGCAGGGGGTGCAACATCTCCACTTGCCTCTACATTTGGTTGTAAAAGCATTCCTGTGCCCAGGCCACCAGCAGCAAATGCCCCAACTGCCAACCATGGCTTCAAGAAAAACAAATGATACCTTCAGCTACAATCAAAACTGTATTAGCCTGCGTGTAGGCTCAACTATCATAAAACTGTATAAGGTCAACTTGCATAAACCAGATATTTGCATAATTACTTTGCATCAGTTGGAGTCTGTGTAAGACAGTTTTCCATGGTCCAAAATTATCTGACTTGTGCCAAATTCGCTGCATTTGAAACATAATTTTTGGTACAGTGAAAACGATCACTGATAAATATCACCCAAAGAAGCAAATGGTTTTGAATGTTATAAATGCAAAGTCATCCATTTGATAAAATTAGTTTAGTAGGTACGTATAAATGTTTCGTTGAATGATCAAGATCTTAATTTTTTCAAATTAATCCTTCATTCACTGGATCCAAACTGCTTTTCTTCTCAAAACTTTGAGTGACTTTCTCAAAACTTTAGTAAACAATGGATTTTTTAAACCCACCCCCCAAATGTCACCTTCCCATATGCCCATGTTGAAACAACATCCTCCTTGCCAATGTCTATCTATTGTTCACTGCTACATACAATATCATACTTCTAATTTGAGAAAAAATCATTTTCTACTGAAAGAAGTTTTCTAAACTTCTATCAAATGGAACAAAATTGATTCAGCTACATTGATAGTATTTATTACCAGTGATGCATGACTTGTCTCTGTTGTGGCTGTTGTAACTGGTGCCTGAAAGTTAATGATATACCAAAAGTTACTAAACAGTGCAACAGCACTTGAAATAAAGAGTCTCGATTTCAATGTAAAAAATGGACATTGTTATGCAACCAGCTCCAATTCAAAATTTGGGTCTTTAAACAAATTCTCTAAATAGTGAAGGCCTTGTACTGACAATGACATAAGAAATGTTGTCTGCATGCTTGTTGAATTGTTTAAAAATCAATTGCTCTATTTGCATAGTCTAAATTGCAGCAGAACTGAGCCAAGAAGCACTTCTGCTGAGCCAAATGTCCACATTCGCTGGTTTGAGAACAGTGCATATCTTTTCCTCCATCATTGCACAACCAATTGAATCATCAAATGCCATACCATCAAAGGAAATACACAGAGAGGAGGCAAAGTAGAGATAGAAAGATTAACATGAGAAAATGAACGAAACATGTTAAAATACAGAGGATCGATATTATTGAACATCTTAAACTCAGACTTGAAGAGTGCTGACAATTTGTTAAATTTCAAGAAATCAGTGACAAAGAATTGCAAAATACATCGGACAAATTTTGTTTAGTAACTATTGTAAACATTTGAAGAGTTTGTTTTACAATTAACTCCCCACGCACTTTTATGTTATCTGCACTGCCATATGCACAATCTACTGGAATCTACTTGTATAATACGTAAGTTGTGCTATGCTGATATGTGATAGTTAACTCAAATTTGCATACTATCTGCGCCATTCTTATCCCCGTTTGAAAATCCCCTGCGCACCTTTCAAATTTTCCAATCTGGCTTGAGTAATGTCTAAACATTGGAAAGGCTTAAAAACCTTGCTTTGAAGTGTTCACGAGGGCACAGGGAGTGAGCATGAAGATTGTTATGGAACCTCAAAGAAACTCGTAAGAAATTTTTAAAAACTTTAAGCACAGGCCCAAATTCTTAATTTCTTATGAAAAATACGTGTAGGCCAAATCATGTCCACAACCCTTTGTTATGACGCTCAACTGATGGGGCTCTACCTAGGATCAAACCAAAATGTCCGCCGGACTGTTCTGGCTGGAATGTCACAGGATTACACCATTGCGCCCAGTGTGGAAAGTAGGCCAATTTTTCGCGGAGACCTTGGGTGTGCAAGAAGGGTCCTCTATTGTTTATCTGTTGTCTGCTTTGAATTAACCTATTGTTTTTCTTGGGTGTGCAAGTGCCACACTTTCCATACAGGCACTGTGCCCTGATGGAATCATAGTCTGCCAAAGACTTACACCAATTTCTTTTGTTCTCTTGTTAATTCTATTGTTTAGAGAGAGTCTGTCCGCCAGAGATCTTTGGCGGAAAGAGGCTCGATTCCAGACTGGGCACTGCGCCACAATACTGGTGTAAAATCTTTGATGTGAAGAAAACAAACCTTTCCATATGGGCTGGAAATTTTTCAGCTCAATGCAGAACAGAATGGTACCTCCGCTCATGGCTCCATAGAAACCCAAAATCCTTTACTAGACAGTACTAAAGAAAAAAGGTAACCTTACAGGGAAGGTAAGAGTTGGCACAGGTCTGTTAAATCCAAAAAAGGCCCTCAACAGTTAATGGATGATACTGCTAGGTAGTGACAACTGTTGTGTTGCATAATTTCATCGACTTCATTACGTCAGGATTTGCGACATGAACTCTGCCGACCATCATTGAATGTTTGCTGTGCCAAAGCATAGAGAGATTCAGACTATTCCCTAGGATCTACACCCAATCTTTGTTCTTTCTGTAATACAAGAAAACATCAAAATTCGCGTGAGAAATTGGCAACGAGTGAGTTAGCCGGTATGGAGGAGGACAGCCGGGCCTAAGCAGAATTATTTACGATACTGTTCCTTGAAACAGCCTTTATTTTGAGAAATAAATATCTAGGAATGTTAACGTGATATAAAAATAAATTTACCTTGCGAATATGCCGTAGAATTTTAAGTAACTGTGCTTGCTTGCCTCGTAACATGAACATTTTCGCTGAGGTGTCCGCCTGGAAGGCCGGTTGTGAATCAAAGATCGCGTTTCTTTCTTTGCATCAAGAGGTCTGGGACTGAAGGATTTTAGACACCTATGGTGAACGGGGGCCATTGTGAAGGAGTAGGCACATTGGTTTTCACAAGTCGGGTACATCATTTTCTTTTTTTTTAAAAGCTCAAAGCTCCGAGAACCTCCTTTTATATCAAGTAACTCCAAGATTGAAATATTATCCTATAAAAACTGAATTTTCCCTGGATGTTGAAACATTAAAGTAATGATTTTGTTGTCGTCTTTGCTGGCTCCTGCCCTCCGATCGATTTATCGTGAGGCTACGCTTTCCCCTCACGATGATGTGTCTATTTCGGAAATTGAATTGTTTTCCAATTCAAAGAACTTGATTGTCAAATGACTAGAATGTGCATGAGATCTGAGGTGTTATTAACTGTGCACGTTTTCTAAAATGTCTATTCTGCAAAACTTCAAGTTTAATTTCTTCAGACATACCTACTTTCTGGACAGAAGTTCTTACTATTTTAATTCATCAACCTTTTTAGGTTTTTGCCTGATCAAACCCTTTTAGCCTATCTTAGAATACCAACGCTTTAGAAAGCAATCTTATCAGACAGAAAGACACACATATGCAACAAGCAAATGGATTCATGTTTACATACATCATACCCTCAGAAGCATCCCTCTCCCATATTTAGTTGTCTTCACGTGATTACTTACACAATATTCATTATAATGCATACTAAGTTCATATGTTCAGTTGAAATGTATCCGATACAATAAATACTGTATTCACGTGATCAATTAAAATCTAGCAACAAGGGTCATTTACGTGATAAATTAAAATCTGTCAACAAGGGTCAACAGTCTTCGCTTCTCCATTTCTGCACTTTCATTGGCGTCCGAATCACCCACGTGACTTGCGTATTCTAAAACATAAAATGGAATAAATTGCAGAAGAATCTATGCTTAGTCAATTTACCAATGAAACACCTTAGAAAAAACGTTGACCTGCTTGTGTCGAGAAAATTGAGAAATTGTGCAATCACTAATTTGATCTAATGCCTAAGATTCCAGAAATCCACCCTTTTGGAATTTGCAAATATCAGAGAAAGAAATGACTCAAATAAATTTCTAAACTCTAAGAGCTTTCTAAACTTCAGAAATTCTTCGATTCTTCGCATTAAAAGCAAAAAATGTCTAGTAGCATCTTGACAATCTAACCTGCACTGCAAACACATACTAAATAGTTTTTTTTACCCCACACTGCAAACACATACTAAATATTTCTATTTTACCCCGCATGATTTCTTTGATGTCTTTTGGAGAGCCACCATGTTGAGTTAAAACTTGCATTACTCGATTCTTTATCTGAAAGAAAAGAAAACGAACTTACACAGATCGTCAAATGGGTGTCAACATGAATGTAGATCGGCCCAGAAACAAACATCTTAACAGATCGGTACTTCTGCAATAGATTGCAGCACATTAAATCAAGATAAATACCACGAAAAACCAGATAGCGTTACAAAGAGGATCCGAAGTAAGGTTGAAATCCGGTATGAAATACAATAACACCAAAAATTAAACACTGTATGTTTTCCTCTGCCCAGCGGCGTGGCCAGGGTAAATTAGGTGGGGGGGGGGATTTAAAGGAGAGGGTCTGGGGGCGAAGCCCCCTGGAAAATGTTTGGGGCCACGCCCTTTACTTTGGCTTAGAATGCATCTCCAAATATCATGCTTGCCATTAGCTACAAGAGAACTTTGATAATTTTGTGAACAGATATACTATGAATCAGAGCACGCGGAAAATTTTTGAAGAAAGATCCTTTACTTTGGCTTAGAATGCATCTCCCAATATCATGCTTGCTTTTAGCGACAAGCAAACCTTTATCGTTTTGTGACAGTTATGCTATAAATCAGAGCACGTGGAAAATTGTTGAAGAAAGATCCTTTACTTTGGCTTAGAATGCATCTCCCAATATCATGCTTGCCATTGCTAAAATGGAAGATTTGACATTTCTCGGAAAATTCTTACCCAACCTATACCCAGCTATTTTCTCTTCGGTTTTAGAGGAATCTTGAGGACCATCT
>REGL01000601.1:34391-49051 GCA_004194395.1 Aurelia aurita complex sp. Pacific | reverse complement strand
AAAATTGCCTTTTAATAATTTAGGAAGAGATGAACATGACAATATGACCTTTGTTCAATTTAAAGTGACTGCCGCCGATTAGATTGCAATAAAACATTTCGTTGTTCATTCACCCTTTTATTCATTCATTCATTTATCAATTACTTCCTTGGTATTTACTCATGCATTGACGTAGATACCAAACACGAGTCACAGCAATTCTAAAGTTCTATTTCTTCTTCTTTCTCCTTTGAAACGTGTGCACGTTCTGTGTGATAACACGTTGCACCTTTACTCTTGAGATTAATTAATAACGAAGAATAACGCTGCGTTGTATATATTCTGTAGAACCTTAATTTGTAAAATATTCCTGGTATAGCTGTAGACGTATGACTTAAGTCAGTAATCTAGTTTAGTATAGCTGCACTAAAATTCAAAACAAAACTCATTTTAAGAGCAGTATATCTAATACCGTAAAACGTTGAAAAAGTCTTATTTGCAAAGTTGGCCTAATTTCATGCTGCATCAAAATAATTTTGTGATGTCGCTCAAGTCGAAAGCACCTCACTGCTGCTCCAGACGTGGCCATATTTCTCCTTGTATGTGTTAAACACTGAACTTGATTTGAATGAAATCGATGAAATCCACGAAAAACAGAGCAAATTATTGCAAAGCATGCCGGCTACCGAACAGCATTAAACTATATTTTTAGACTCTGCGTCTCTGAGCTAATTCGGAGCTAATCATCATAATGAATAGTTTGCTTTGCAATTGAAGTTGAATGTATTACCTTGATATGATCATTTTCAACAAATTTTTGAACAAGTCTTGATCTACTGGAACCAACCGAATGTCTGAATAGTGAAGTGATTATTGAATTTGTGTGCTCTGAAAAGAAAAATAACAATTAGCAAAAATGGTAACAATCTCACTTTGTCAATCCTTCATGCTTTCAGTCGGTCCTAACACGTATATGTCTAGAAATAATTTCCGCTATTATTTTCAAATCTTACAGTCTAAATAATATGACTTCTAACCAATGTCCCCAGGCAGGCTCGTAGCCAAAATAATCATGAAATTCCTTCATTACAAGGAAGCTTCTGTTCGAGGGAGTCTGTTTCACAAAAATATGCTAAAACTCATCAAAAGGCTATCATTGGATGCTCTACAAATACAGTAGTGTCCCGCATATAATATAAGAAACAACCTTTTCCATTTCAGGTCTGACATGTTTCTTATATAATGAGGTAAAATTCAAACCAGGGTAAAGTTTCTTATAAGAAAATTCATGCACTATCGATCAACTACTCAGACACAAAATTTATGATTGTGATAAAAAACATATTATTTCGATTTGCATTTTTAAATTTTCACTTCCAGTAAATGATATAATTATTCCAGGAAGGTGTTTTTTGCTTAGTCTTGTTAAATAAGAAACAATGTGTTTTCTAGACCTGTACTAGTTTCTAATAAAATGGGGTATTGTTTTGAAAATCAGGGTCTGTGTTTCTTAAATTTGTGTTTCTTATATGCGGGACACTACTGTACATCATTTTTCAGTTGCACGATAGCTCTAGATAAAACCTTTTTTGGCTGATTTAATTCATGAAACTAGTCTAAGCCAATAAAGACATGTTTGAAATCACGTGATATCTAACTAACCTTCTGCAGCTTCTGGTCCTGTACCAAGCTTTTTGTTTCTTTTCGGTGCCTAAATTAGAAATAAAACATAAAACGATAGCAGAAGAATTTGGGATGAAAGACAACAACATAAAAATGGCGTTTCCATCAAAACCTTGCCTACTATTCCTGAAGAACCACTACCCTACCATGCTCAAAGTTAAGTTTTCCAAAGCTCTGAAAATTTCAAACCACTGATGACACATATTCTTGGTATGTGACACAGAATTCACGTATTCAACCCTCATAAAAGGGATGCAATCTGCTTCGAGATAGTAAGTCTACGATAAAAATGTTGACGAAAATCATATCATTTCTTGACCTTAACATTTCTTTTCCCAGAATAAGCTTTAAAGTCTTTAAATTAAAGATTGTGCTGTTGATCAAATAAAAGTGTAAAATGAAACAAAGACACTTGCAAAAAGGCTAAACATCTCTGATTCAAATACTTAACCAAAAAAGAACATAATCTTACCTTCATGAATAAAGGAAATAAACTTCTCAGTCCAAGAATTTCGATAAATTTGTTTGCATTCTCCCCACCGTCCGCTCCGGTCATTGCAAAATCTAAAACTTTGAGGGAACTTGCACGACTCATTTTTTTCTCCCTAAAAATATGAGAAATGATTTCAAAGGAAAGCAAATAAACGATGGCACACGCAAAATTTGATTACCTTAGTCAATGTACAATTTAGTCATAATGTGAAATTAAAATAATATCAGCTAAATTTGAAGCCACGATAAAAAATGACGATGACTGATCGACAGCTAAACAACCAAACAACCAGTTAGCAGAAACATCTTTGCTTTCTGTCGCTCTGCTCTCGTCAGTGAGTAATAAAGAGGGTCTTTAGAGTTTGTTCTTTCTTAGCACATTTCACGAGGAAAATGCAATGATAATAGAAGATCCAAGTTGTATGCACCCCAAAATTTCAATATTTATCAACATATAGGAAAGGGATATTTCTTGCAAACCTTAACATAAGTATCATAAGTTGCAAGCCTTCTCCTTTCAAAAACAATTCCTTATTTGGTGAATATAACAATGAAGAGCACAAACAGTTGAACAAGTTCTCCATAAATTCTAATTCTTCAGGGCCATTTGGATCATGTCTTTTATAATACTGAAAAGAGAGAATACACTTCTATTAAAAAACCAAAAACACATGAACGCATCTATATAGCAAGGAGTTTGGCATAACTTTAGCAAACATTTCAAACGCTGATTCATACAGCATGTTAAAAAACTGCTGGCTTGCATGGTAAAATGAATGCCCTTCGCTTTGTTTTGATTAACGTATTTTCATATCAGCTTTATTCTTCATATCTAAAGGTAAACGTTGTTACACATACATTCACCATGAGTATGACTGCAATAGCCTTTCAGAAACTGGACCGAGAGAGCTTTCTTGTATTTCTCCTTTTTCAATTAAACAGCTCCCTCTCTTTTTTGAAACTCAAGGTACAATAGACTTTTTCATTTGCACTTTTTAGTCATTAGTCCGAAGCAAAAGAAGCAAGTCTGAAGTAGATCGTAAACAAGAGGGTATTGAGCAAGGGTGAAGGTCAAAAACAGTGCACTGCTTAAGCACGTTTCTCGTGAGCCTGTAGTCTCCTTTTGATGCAACGCAAAAGAAGAAAGTGATCGTAAACAAAAGGGTATTTGAGCAAAGGTGAAGGTCGAAAACGGTGCATTGCTCTTCGTCAGCATATAGTCTCTTTTTGACGCAACGCAAAAGAAGATAGTGATCAGTGGGTCATATACTCACAGCCAATCCTTGTAATAGAATATCAACGCCATTGAGATCACCGACCATCTGCCTGTTTCCTGAGAATTTAAAAGTTGAATATCATTTGGGAAACGCTAGTCAACGGCTTAAATTAAATAACAAACTATTTTACCGAAAAACTTTAATGTAACCTTAAGCTATTCTAAACAATAGTCTGGATCGAGCGATATTTCTACACAATCTTATATGAAAGGTTTGATTGAGTTGTTGTTAGAGCTTCTATCACTAGTACATTCGAAAATTCTACAAAATATGTGTATCAGATATCGTTTGATTCAGGCTCCTTTTTGAATTGCTAAAAGCTCTATTAGTACTTCACCTTTGCAAAAAATTTAGCTTCAAAGCGAGATCATGTGAACCTCAAAGCGAGATCATGTGATAATGATATAGCAATAAATTTCGATAAACAAGGAAAAGGGTAGTCTTATAGGTGTAATAACGTAGGACTAGAACAATTAATTGACTTGATTCTTTATACAACGAGAAATCATTGAAATCAAATCTTACCATCATTACTTTGCAGCATAATTGCTAATATTTCACTTGCATATAACTTGTTTGGGTCGAATCCTTTTTGCTAGAATTAAGAATAGTGGTTACTAAATGTTCAAAAACTGACTTCTCTTTTAGAAGCTCAACCATGGGGAAAGTTTAAGTTGAATTCGAATACACTCTTGATGAGCGCATCAGCAAAAAGTAGATTAAAATTTGGAAATAAAACTTCAGATCTAAACAGCTGATGTACTTAGTGCAAAATGGTTATGGAATAGATTCGTCACGAAAGCAGGTAAAGTAAATACTGTATATAATTGAGCCAGAGACAATCGAGCCTTTAGAAGCAATGTTCATAAAAAAAGGATTTTCATCTTTACCTTGATTCTTTTTAACAACCAGCCAATAAGACCTTGTTCCCCAGCTAGACCACATGTGTCTGATTTAAATTCTGTCATATTTTCAATTACAGCTGTGAAACAAAATTACCAGATTTTTCAGAGTGATAATTTGATTTGTAACAAAAAAAACGAGAATGCAGAGGGTGTAGGAACTAGAGTTAAAAAGAACCACTAGGTATACCAAACAAGTATAGTACCAAACTTTTATTTAACAGACTGAGATAAATTATAGATTGTGCCAACTTTGAAGATTGATGCATTAATCTTTGTTCAAAATCCACAAACACTCAGAAGAGAAGTAATATTCAAGGAAGGTAGAAAATAAGAAGAAATGCTCACCTAATGAATTATGTACACCATCAGCCTCCTCTTTCTGTTTCTCATCGAGTCTTTCCAAATTTTGGACCAGCACTGCAATTACTTGGGATTCAAGCTGTATAAAAATCATATTTGGTCTGTGTTCTTTATCTGTTTACAGTTTACCTAATTTATCTTGCTAAGTCCTCTGTTGCTATGAAATATGTATACATTTCAACTGCTAAAGCTATTAGTCTTCTGATTAAAGTTACCTTAGAAATTTTGTATTCTTTGGAATTAGGTGTAAGAAAGAATTCACAAATTAAAGTTAGATTAAATTCAAGTACAATGGTTGGTTCCTGAAACCAGAATTCACTGATAATGTTGCAGTTACAAAAGAGACAACATAATTTCCATAGTGCACTGGTTGAGACAAAAAAAGTTTACACATTTGATGGGCTGTGGAATAAAAAAAGTACGTGGTCGATATTCAAATCTAAAATTTTAATCTATCAGTCAGAGATGAAAAATGCCTGTAAGGGGTTTGTATTGGAATCAAGAATTCCACATTCCATTCTGGCCCAAGGTTCATTTAACATTGAAATCAAAATTCAATTCAATAGTCAGTTTCAGAAATAGAATTTTGATTTCAATAGCACGTAAATCCTGGACCAGAATAGAAGGTAGAATTCTCGATTCCCATACCAACCCCTAACAGGAATTTTTCTAATTTTTGGGTCTTGAAGATGAATGATCTTACCAAAACAAATTTTCTCATCTTAGTTAACCTTTGTCTGATAAATCAACATCTTAGTCTTGAATATCGGCAACATACTTTTTATTCCACAGCCCACCAACCATGTAAACTTTTTTTGTCTCACCTCACAGTGGGGCATTTGTACAAGGCATCATGACATTCGCCATTTAAGAAGAATTTTTTGTTTATTCTTAACAATTCATGTTTAAGGTCTTACTGCAACCATGTAAAACTATGTTTGAAGTAAATTGGTTGGTTAGAAAAAATTCAAATTAATTTCGTTTATTTTCTATACTAAATTACAGTTGTGATGATGATTATTATTATGATTATTGGAAGGTTTTACAATGAAACCAGAGATAATAACTGCCAAAAATTTGTGTGCATCATGACGTTTCTGTTGCTATGGATAATATGAAAGCCCTTTGTAATTCTTGACCGTTTTAAGGATTAAATTGTAAAAATATTGTGGTTTGTTCTGCTAGGTACCCTGTAGACCCACAATAGCTCCCTTGTTTGCCCATGCCCCCTTACTTTGCAGTTTTCTTTTCTTTTTTACACTTAAAAACCATTTGACATCAATATTTATTGGGTCAGCTGTCTTAGAATTAGATTTCAGAGGCATAGAGTCCCAAAGTGATGCCTTCGCTATTTTTTACTTCCATTATTCCATAAAAAACTGAGATATTGTGACAGATTTTCCTTGAAACCCGCAAATTTCCGCAAACAATCCTTTCTACCATGTTATCATCGACTCTTTAGGTACAATTTAAGCATAGTGTGGTTTGTCTGCTCTTGTCTGCACGTTTTGTATCCAACTAGAAAGGTAAGTGTGTTGCTAAGAATGGCCTAAATAGCGCAGCCAATGGTGCACAGATCAAAATATCAGCAAAAAATCCGAAGAATAGTCTTTTGTGCTGTCAACGTAATGAATGGTGTCCGCTTATGGCTAAAGATCAAACTGATATAAAGGTTTAACCTGCAACATCCACTGAAGGAGCTACAGAAGGCAGATAAGGTAGCTTAATTTTCAGTGATCAACTGCACTGGAATTTTCTTGCTCCTGTTTGTGATAAAGCCTAGTACTTAAAGGCTCGTACATTCTTTCAGAAAAGGGATAGAACGAATATTTAAAAAGTTTTGTGATCCCCAACCATTACTCTTTCAAAATAACTATGTTTGGAAGTAGTTGAAGGAAATCAAATTTTTGGTCTATGTCATGATGATGCCCCACTGTGCACCTGGTACATAGTGCTCCCTTAGATTTGTGCACTTCTAAAAATAAACATTAAGGGAATAGATGGAATACCCATACCAGTGCATCCACAAAATCATTTGCCCCTTCATCCCCTTCAACCAAAATGTCCACGTCTGTCATCTCTTGTAATAAATCAACAGCTGCTATGCTTATATCTATAATTGAAAATAAAAATACAACACCTGTTTACAGAGTACTGTATAATCGCAAAATCCCTAAAAAGTCATATTTTCAAAGCTAAATCTCAAAGTTTTCAAAATTTTTACCAAGTGGTAAAATGTTTTAATTTCTCTACAAAAAAGAAATAGATAAATAGAAATCTTTGTTGGCAAAACATGAAAGGCATTTACGTGTAATTAACTCAACAATGGATTATGAACTAAACATCATTTGAAAGCCCAATATTTTCATCTGACATTGGTCAAAGTAAATCACCAGATAAGGTGTAATAAAGCAACATATTGATTTTTGTTCTCTCTCAGACCAGAGTAAATAAAACAAGAAAGAATTCAACTTTAGATTCTTTCAACTTAGATGTTTTCAACATTGAAAAATGATTTCTTCTCAAATAACAGGGTACAGGAAAAGCTAGAACACCAAAAATAATTTCAATATAAAAGTTTTTATGCATGAGGTCTATATGTTAGATTACATAAATTAACCTAAGAAGATAGAGCCTTTGCGCGCCGACTTCGACTTTCTGATTATCAGAAAGTAAGATGGCTACCGCACAGCAGCAAAGTTTCATGTTTTCAGCGTTTTCCGTTTTGTGTATTAGAAATAGGTGTCTAGCACTGGCAGTAAGCTTGAAAGACCAAAAAGGGGAGCAAATGGACATGTTGTGTGTATTTTTCCGAGTTGATGCAAGTTCTGGATGAGAGCAAAGCAGTAAGTTTTAACAAGCAGTAACTTTTAAGAAGCAAAGCAGTAAGTTTTAAGAAGCAGTAACTTCATCGTGCTTATAAATATAAAGGTGCTTTATCTACGAACCCCAAATTTTGGTGGTCTAAAAAGGCACAATCTATAGATCTGCTGGCATGTTGGCCATATCATGACGATCGAATTCCAAGTTTTATTTGCGACAGAGAAGATCAGGCCATGTTTGTCTTCAAAAGGACTGTATTTCGATGTAACGTGAACACAACAGAATGCTTTTTGTGAATAAAGGGTTTAAACAATGTTGGTTAATCTCTGTTGAAATATTCAGCAATATTTCCATCAGTTATTGTGTAACTTACTCAGTTCAAATCAATAAGGACAATAAACATAACAATCATGCAAATCAGCTTAATTTTGCTCAGTTGAACGGAACGAAATTGATTCGTGTTCGCTGTACCGAAAGGCCAAGCATTTGTTTTGATTGCATGGTGTTCGCTGTACCGAAAGGCCAAGTATTTGTTTTGATTGCATGCACGCCCGCAAAGGCTATCTTGCACAGGCCCCTTTAAAAGCAACAATAATTTACATGAATAATAAAAGATTATACCTGAGTTTTCATGAGTGATTAAACCCAACAATGTGTTTGTTGCATGAAGTTTGGCAATAATTGGATAATGTTCTGGAACAGTTGCTAAGATATGCAATCTTTGAACCTCATCGTGTAAATCTAATTCTGATTCCATAAACCTTTTAAAATAAAGAGAAATACAATACAGTTTGAGCATATCATCAAAAATCTTACTGTACTTGTACTGAAGGAAATTAAATTAACAGATGGGAATGTCAGATCTTTCTGGATGTTTGTGGTTAAGGAGGATGAAATAAAATCAAAAGGTCGGAAAGCTATAAAAGAATATGGAGACACTGCACCTACTGTACAGCAATATCATAAAATTTGCTAATATTTCATCATATCATTTATAATGGTCTTTGGAGATAAACCGCTAGACTGCAATTCTGCAACTTTAAGTTAAAACCAATAAAGAGTTCTTATTTACAGTACAAGTACTTACTTTTCAGGATGGTCTGGAAATTTTATTCTCATTTCTGAGTTTTTTGTAACTTTCTTCTCAAATGATAGAATTGTTCGTTTGACATAACTAGCATCTATGATTTCTCCCTGAAATTAGAATAGGGGAAATGTCTTTATTTGCAGCCTTGTATAATTTATCTCAAAATTGCAATCAAGTTGAGATTAGCTTATACCCTACACATTCAAAACAAGTTCTTGCGCTGAGGGTTGGGAACATTTCAACAGGCCTTTTTGTAAAGAAAGTTCCACAAGCGTGTCCTATCGCCCTCGTAGTTAAGCTAGGGAGGGTGATCTCCCCCTTAAAATAGTTTCATGTTTTTAGTTGTTTTTATTGATAGGCAATGAAAGCTTTCAAGGTCTTTTTCTTGCAACTTGCATTGCTTCCTTTACTGTCACTAGAGAGAACAGAGCCCACTCAAACAGGCTATAAATCTTTACGATAAAAAGCTTCAAGAAGAGGTTATCCCATGTGTTTGTAATGTTCCTCCTTGTTCCTCCACTATTTTTCCTTAGTTAGCAAAAGGTGAAAAAGAAGGGGATTACAGTATAGGATGCAAACCTCTGGAACAAAACAACCAAGTCTCTATTAAAATTTTGTCAGTAAATATTAATCAAACTTGTAGCAGACCTGCTCTACGGAGCAGAGGGGTGGGGGGCTCTAGAACATTAAACTGGAAAAATGATTTTGTAACAAAGTTATTTTATTGTTATACCCAGATCTTGAAAAAAGATTAAACCGGGAACCTCAATGAAGTGCATGGTGGGTGTGGGTCATGTATATTGCAAAATACTGCAAATGAATTCTTAGGGATTACTACTTCCTCTGCATTTTGTAGTTAATTGCAGTTTCTTGTTAACATCATTTGTCTAAAGACACATCAAAAAACGAAAAATTTAGAGATTTGTGTGGGTTCTCTTCGTCTTATTTGCTTCGCTAGTGCTTGCCTTCACAACGCCTTTTTTCGTAAAGAAATCAAAGAGCTATTCAGTAAAATCATATGAAAAGGGCCAATCCATTACCTCCTCTTCATTTTCAACTGCAGCAAGAATTCTCTCTTTTTCTGCTGCACTTAATTCATCTTCTTGCAAGCTTGGATTTGGTTTTCTCTCTTCAACTTGGGGTTGCTGAATTTCTTGTCTAGAAGTTGGCTCTTGTTTTTTCAAGATTTTTTTGAAAAAGTTATCTACTTCATCACTGGTCTCTCTTCCACTTTTTTCTTTCCTCTTTTTTTCTTTGATCTTTGCATCCGGAACATCCAGAATTTTCCTTTTGCCACCCTTGTCAGGCTGAAAAATAAAATCACAAAATTAAATAGAAAATGTAAATCATGGAATTTTTCTTGTTTGATACCGCTTGTACAAAAGACCTTCAAAAGAACCTTCGTCAACTGCACAAAAACACCTTCATATATATATCTACACATTCTGATATTCTGTACTTTTCCTGGTGAAATCTGTTTCTGCCATTCACCACAGATGTACACTAAACTAACTTCGTTTGTTCACTGCTATTTCTGTTATCATTATTTGGAGTAAGTCTATCTGTGGATCTGTGGCAAAATATATTCTGATTCAATCAAGGCTGGTGTACCATAATTATTGGTTGTAAAACAATTTTCTGATATGCCAAAGGTCCACAAGGTACAGTTTCATTTTGCAGACATTTTAAATACATTTTTTTCTTCATTCTAACTTACTACTACTACTAGAGATTTGGCACCATTTTTTGGTGGCGCTTGCGAGGCTAAAAACACTGATGACTACTGAATGTAAAAAGAGATTTTCTGGGACTATGCACAATGCTTGATGTTTATAAGCGCAATGAGCAATTTCATCATACTTACACGAAAAGTTAGAAGTTCATTCACATTCATTTTCTTGCTGCTCTTTAGTCTTTCTACTTTGGTAGTGTGATTTTTGCTGACATATTGATTCAGCCTCTTTTACGATATAGCCTCTTCATCACACCAGTTTCATCCAATTCAACTCATAAATCTTTTTGAAAGTGAAAAGGCGGGAAAGACAAGGCAAGGCAAGGGCTGTGGAATGACATGCCCGAAAGAGACACGTAACACCTCCTGCTTTGACCAGAAATATCTTCAATGGAGACGCAATGAATTTATCGGCATTATCACAACCATCTTTAAATGGATGCAGAGTTCCACCTGGGCACATCCTGATGCATTCAAAGTTTCTAGGTGGCCCTGTTATCAAGCTTTTGCGAGTTGAGTATTTGTATTTGGGAGAGTATTATGCTGCCTGCTGGGAGAACTTGCTTGTATCGAATTAGGATACACTTTTACGAAGGGTTGAATTGAATTAGAGCTGAAGGCTGATTTAGAAAAGGTGAAGGTGAAGTTGCATTTTTAGCGCCAAGCGCTGGGATCGCAGAAGTAGAAAAGACCTTATTGAATCCACAACCCCTTGTTATGTCATGACGTTCAAGCTTCAAGTGGTGGGGCCCAGAGACTGGAAAGTTTCTATTTTGCACGTGCAAGTTGAGATGGCTTAAGTAAGGTTTTTGGGAAATTTTGCAGTTTTCGCTGTTAATAACAATAGGTCAAAACAATAGATCTTTTGTTTATTGATAACTGCGCAGCTCAGATGACTGAAAACCACGTAAGTTCCTGCGCGGGCAAGATATTGCTCGTGCTTTGCGTATTATACAAACTTTCCAGTCGGGTGGGGCTCAAACTGGGTATCGAATCCTGTCCGCGTGACTGTTTTGGCTCCAAAGTCAGAGAATTACACACCACTGCACCAAAATCCCTTCAAATTTTAAATTTTGTTCAATTAACCAAGTCTGCACAGGGAGAGATGAATGAAAATGGTTCTCTGTTATTTATTTTTCACAGCTTCTCACGTCCCTGATTTTTCATTTCAATGAGAGGCAGTAGGCTACACTTCCCTATCGGACATTAACATGATGAATTTTTCTAAATTATTCTCAGGTAGGAAAACGACAGTGATGCGCTTAAGACTTATACCGTATTGAGTGCAAGAAAATTATTGGCTTTAGATACAGACCAAAACAAAGGAAATATAGCAGAAATTACAAAGAAAATTAAGTTTCATATCGCTCTCTGAGAGAAATATATATATTTTTGTATTTTGTATTTTTGTATATATATTATTCTCTGTCTTCATCCGGCATTGAGCACTGTTTTAACCAGTAAAGACACATACAACTTTTTGTGTTATATTTTTGTTCATATCACTGTTAAAACTAAAGCAACAAAATACTATATTAGAGTAATAACTAGATCTGATATCAGTCCAATGACAATAATTATTGCTGCCATCTTCACAGATTGTGGAATAAAGCCTATTGTCCAAGATGGAATGGGAGTTGTGGATTTCTATCCATCCGGTAAAATTGCAATTATTTGGTTGCCTGAAGAAACACTCATTGGAAATATTGATGCAGTGAAAAAGAGACTTATTAAGCTTGACCAGGTATAACAGATGTTTTGGATCCCTCCTTATGTGTCTGCATGTCAGCATGATTGCTCTTGTTTTAGGATTCTCATAAAAAGGAATTCTTCCAATCTGAAAGAACTTCATTCACGTTGTAATATTTGATTCTGCCAATTCTTGAGCATGCAATGAAAGAAGATTTGGTAAAAAGATGGCATTTTGTTTGATGAATGAATTTCCTTGTAGAATTGTAGTCAAAAATGGTGGATTGTTGTTAAAGGGTCTGTTTCATCCAGCATACCTTGCATGTGGCGTCTCTTGGTTGGCCATTGTTATCATCATTTTCGTGGGCCATGAAAATGGCGACAGCAAAGGCAAACCAAAATACAGTACTGCACGTGCAAGGCATGCTGGATGAAACAGACCCTTTAAATGCTTGAGAAAGAAATCAAAAGCTCTCTTTGAGGAATATTGTTATTTTTATTTGTTCTGAAAAAATTCATTTTATAGAAATGTTTGTTAATCTATAGAGAGGCAGAGAACATCCTTTGGTACTCTGCTCATTGATAATTGTGATTCTTTTTAGGGTATGTGCAATGGCATGGTTTTGGCACAAGTAACTCAACTCAGTCAACAATATTTTAAAGAATTGCAAACTTATGCCATCACTGAGTTTGATGTATCCATTGTTCCAATTGCTTCTACAAATGAAATGGTTAAATTCCTGGTGCAGCAAGTGAGTATCTTTAGATCTCTAATATTGTTCTTATCATTCATTGCCCAAAATGATCTATCATACTGTCTTTCTGATTGTGTCCGGTATTTTAATCAACATACAATACAGGCCTTGCAACATCAGCATCACAAGAATTCTTGAGAATTTTCAGGAGTATTCAGAATCTGTTTGAATTGTTGAGAGTAAGAAAAGACGGTAAAAATTTAAACAAAAATTCCTGAGAAAATGTTTTTAATGTGTCAAGGCATGTACTCTACAGTATTCTCAAGTGCATATTTGAACCTTTTGCCAGAAGTCTAAAATGACGCATATTTGAAAATTTAAATTTGAATTTTGTGACAATTAAAATTGATATTATCTTTTTAATTTTTCACTTATAATCTTCATAGGTTTACAATCAAGCTCATGAAAACCCAACTCTTTCTGGAAAGAAAAATGTAAACATTGATGATGCTGTTTTTGGAACTTTAATGTCTTTACCTGGTGTAGGAAAGAAGAAAGCTTTGGAATTACTCAAAAAATACCCCAGTAAGAATAATGTTTCATGACTTAATGGCAAGATTCAAGGTTTATTTTGGATGAACAAGGGCAGATTTTGTAAGACATTAGCGTGAGTTGCTTTTGATTGACACCGCAATTCAAAGCGATCGCAGACAAAGGAAATTCTCTCAACCAGTAATTCAAAACAAGCAAAGCCGCAAAAGATTCTCTGAATCCCAGGTAGCTAGCTTGCTCGTTGTGCATTCCAGAAATTGTTTTTAAGAGCAAACATGAGCATATATCGAAAGAAGAAGGATATATCTACACATCTGCCATGCGGGCATTTAATTTGTTTAGTTCAAAAGACAATTGGGAGGCGATTGAATTCTCTTATTTGTTGTGTGTAATTGAAACACTTACTGCTCAGCTTCTGAACCAAAGAAATAAAATGCCTGAGGAAAATGTGTAGATACGTCTTTCTTCTTTTGCCTATACTTGTTCTTAAGGAGAATCAATGGACATAAAATCCCCACGCGGAAGGAGTGTAGGTATTCTATTATTAGCCTATTGTATTTGATGATTTCGAGACGTTTGTGGATATTGTTTAGCCAGAGGAACAATAATGTGGGTAGGAATTTTCTTCTGGAATGCACAACGAATGCACTGGCTTCCTGGGTCTCAGAGAAACTTTTGCAGCTTTGTTTGTTTTAAATTACTGGTTGAGAGAATTTCCTTTGTCTGCGATTGCTAATCGCGGCTAATCGCTTTGAATTCAGGTGTCAACAAAAGCAACTCATCGCTGGTACTTTAAAAGCCCAGTGGAAAGCTAGGAAAGCTCGGATTTCCGAAAAATTTCCTAGGCACCGAGCTTTTCAGCCAATCCGAGAAAATGCAAAAGGTCGGAAAGCTAGGAAAAAGAAAATTCGCATTGACAGTGCTTCTAGCTTTCTCGAAATTCTCGGATGTCTTCACCGAGGTTTCTCGGAATTCTCGGAAATCCTTCAGAAACCCAAAATCACGCAGATCGTGAGTTTTCTCATCAAGTTTCAGATGGGAAAATGATAAAAAACACGGTAAAAATCCAGACATTGTCGATTTGCATGCAAAGCTAAGTTACACAAACTTCTGAACTCGTGAGATATTCTTTTTGTGAAAAAAACAAAGCTAGCGGTCACAGCAAGTCGAAATACTCCATCTTCATTATAATTTTCATTTCTTGGGACGTTATCCCCGATGTTATTATCAGGAGACTCGAGACACGTGTGCTATCTACTCGTAGTTGGATTTGTTGATGCTATGAATATTTCTATTTATCCTCTGAATATTTGAGCTTTCCTCACGTAGCCATAGTGTTTTTTAGATGTTTCGAACAAGTCATGTGACTGTATAAAGCGCGAATTT